>JABUQX010028890.1:10000-35690 GCA_015478945.1 Trachelipus rathkii
TCCATTTTTTGTAATATAAACCATTTGTTATTAGTTTTATTTCTGTTATCGAAATCGACGAGCTCCATCAACAACAGCTGATTTTAATGTTTGCAAACAAAGTAAACCTCGCACAGAAATTGTGTTTCGTTTTGACGAAATCAGGCAATTAGTACAGGCATCAAGTGAGTGCCAAAGAAGTCTTACAGGATATAAGTGTTTTGTTGTTTAAGTTTTTTATATATAAAAAGATTCCAAATTTTAAAGTTCCACCTTTGAAAGCATTTTTGAAGAATGGAGAATTTTTTTGAAAGGAGATATACGGTGGGCTTTGAGGTCATATGTGATCTCTGAGTAAATCCTCTGTTGAGAGTTGGGGAGATTAGTTTCGAAAGGAAATGCCCATGCGTTTTGAAGGCTCGCATCTTTAGTTCTAGGAAAGTTTGACCTACATAGTCGATGGTTACATTTTGGACATTTAATATTTGTAAGATGTGTGAACTAAGTTCATGGGGATGTCTTTTAAATTTTAAAGAAACTGCCAATTGAAAGTTGTTGTTAATAAAGATATAAGAAACTTGCAATGTGGAAAGTTTTTGTTTAACGATGTTTCTAATACTGAGTGAAGACTTTGGGAAAGGGGTCTAATGAGGGAAAGCGAGCAATAAACAGGAAGTTTATGGAACATCCATATGCAGTAGTTTTTAGGCTGATAAGTGTTATCTGAGAACGTGTAAAACAAGTTTTAATCAAAAAACGCTAGAGGATAAAGGCTAAAACAAGAGAAAATTTACAGAGAATAGGTTGATCTTCTTCATGGAAAAACTTCAATCAGAACAATCTACAAAGGCTTGTGTATGTGGGACCTTAGACCCGCAGTTGAGTTAGGAGATAGAAATACAGAAATTTAGTTTCCAGTAAAGTATTACGTGGGCTTGCGATAAATAGAAATAGCAAGTCCACTAATACTTTTACATGGGACTAATTTCTTTAGTTATATCCTTAATCATAATTGTAATAATATGAAGCGTTTGCGATAGAATGAATTTTAGTATTTTCCTAGAAGGCATTTAAGACGTTTTCGTTTTGTCATGTCATTTGTGCTTACGTCGATAAGAAATGCTCACCGGTAGTGCAGATGGAAACAGACTGACTGTTGTATTATAAAGTTTTAGTAGTAATTTTCTGTTTCAGGTTCACACTTTCTGGAAAATCAAGGAAAAAAATCAGTCAGGGAAGCGTTTTAAAATATTCTGAAGTCAGGAAAAATCCAAAAAGTCAGAAAATTTTAAAAATTTTCAAAACATATGAAGAATGATCAATGGGACCAAGTTACATATTTTTTTATATATATCTTTTCCTTAACTGTATAATTGTGGAATGAGAGATGTATTTGATAAGTGAATGAAAAAAGATGGGCGAGGAACGACATCCCATAAATTTACTTCTATCCTGTTTCTTTATATTATTTAGTTCACTATTACTATTTTTTGCTATTCTGTCTGTAAGAGGTGTTCAAGTTCAATTCTTCTGATTGAAGGTGAGTTGTATATGGACGTGTTTTAAGACTGTATGATTATGATTTAATGTTTATATTTTTCTTTTTAGGGATTTTTCTTTTTTGGGGTTTTTTTTTTTTTTTTTTTTTGTGTAAGGTTTAACGAAGTGATTTTGGATTTTGTGCAGTTGACAGACGAAAATCTCTCAACACCAAACCATTACAAAATGTTTCTGTTCAAACCAAAGATGTATTTCTAAAATGCAAACTGGCTTTTTTTTAAATGCTTTCCTTAGAACGTGAATCATTTTTACGAAAGTTCCAAATGTCAGAACATTCCTGTTCACAGATTTACAATGTCTCGTACTAAATATTATGGAAAGATTTCTTAAGTCTAGTAAAATGCCTGCTACAACAACTAAGCTTTTTGTATTAGATTTACATGACAAAGACAATTTGCGTGATATAAAAGGTATTAATTTGGATTTCAAACAAAAGAAACTTCTCAAAGAAGTACTTCGAATGAAATGTTAATTCCTAAGAAATTCAAACTTGAATGCAGAAGCTGTACTAATCAAAATGAAGAAAAAATATTAGAAAGATGTCCTCTGAAGTACAAGCCTGTCAAGGGCTCTCATCATTGGCACTCCTACGTAATAATTCCTTCATCAGCAGAACCACAGGACAACAAAGATTTTCGCTTTACTTGCTAGGTATCCTGTACACCAATAACCAGAATCACAAGATTCTGTTGCTGATAAAGCAAAAGCACAATACACTCTCTTTGCAGTGAAGCTCATTCTCCCCTTGAATTAAAAATTCAAAATATTTTTTTGGAATGGTGAATTCTTCTAAGAGACTTGATGAATTTTTTCTTCTATAGTACCTGGAATCATGTTATGCGGAATTGTGCTATTATTAAATTAGGATGATATTTTCCATGGAAATCGCGACAGTGGGGAAGGAGGGTTTTTCTGTAAATAATGCAATTTTTAGTAGAATCTGAAAGAAACAAGTTGATTTCTCAAAGAAGTGCACAATGCTATATAGATCTTATGAAAGTATTCTAAAGTTCCTATCACTCAAAAAAAGTTGACAAATGTAAGAGCTGCCCTAGGAGAAATATGAAGAACATCTCAAAGAAAAAAAGAAATTATTCATACAGATCAATAAACTTGAAGAAAGAGAAAGCTGTTAAAACAAAGCTTTGACAGAAGAAAGACTATAAAATCAAAAATTCAGATGCTTCAGAAGAAAAAGTTAACCAATCTCCCCATTTAAAACTTTTGTGATCACAAGTGGGCGTTCTTCACTCTAGGTCTAAATGTAGCTTTAGAATTATATTTTCTTTTTTTGTCAATAAATAACTGTTTGCTTATTGGAAAAAATTAAAACAAAGTGCGTTGGACGGCTATGGGAAGGTATAGATCGATTACTAAAAAAAAAATTTTTTAAAAGTTCATCCCATGATGATTGACAATCTTTTTTATAGTAAAGTTTTTAATAATTTATGATGAACTGATTAAAATAGGTTGCAATAATGATTAATGATATTTTTATACGCCAAAAATAACGAAAAACACTGTCAAGCGTGGAAATTTGCGAATTCTGGCCAAGGGATAGTCAGGGAATCAAATTTAAATATTTCAGTAGTGAACCCAGTGTTTAAACGACCGCGATTTCGTGCTTGTTTACTTTTGTTTTTGAACAATTGGAATCAGCTGTTTTTGATGTGATGGAGCACGTGGTTTTTGGAATAAACAGAAATAAAAAAATAACAAAAGATTTATATTACAAATAATGGATCAACTGATTTGCTGATGGGTTTATCCATTTAGAAGAAATTAGATTTAAAGCTGATTTTTATTGAATGAAACATTCACAAATTCAGACACCAAGCCGCCATCTGTTTGTTTACGATTTTTCGTAAGAACGTGTTTAAATTCGGCAACACGGAAAATAGCAACTTTACAGAATTAAGGAAATTCCTAGCGTTTGGTTAGGCATTTCTTTCGATTTTTCGGTAAGTTTGACAAAAACGAACGCAAATTCGACCATTTACGTTTTGTAAGCACAAATACAAAAAAGAAAACGGATATATATATTATAATATATATATATATATATATATATAATATTATATATATATATTATATATATATTTATATATTATATATAATTATTATATATATTTATATAGGCTATATTATTTTTAAAATTATTTTTTAATTTTTTTAATAAACTTTGTCAATGTAGTCAGTTAGTTGAGGAAAAGCAGTAAGTGTAGAGCAGTGGTCTTCAAACTTTTTGATCGCGCCTAAAGACGAAAATAATTCTAAGTTTGTACCTGCCTATTGGCCTGTGCCCTGTTAATATATCTATATATATATATATATATATATAATATTATATATATTATTATATATATATATATATATATATA
Source organism: Trachelipus rathkii (assembly GCA_015478945.1). Classification (NCBI taxonomy): domain Eukaryota; kingdom Metazoa; phylum Arthropoda; class Malacostraca; order Isopoda; family Trachelipodidae; genus Trachelipus; species Trachelipus rathkii. The sequence goes on from JABUQX010028890.1 coordinate 13,921, forward strand.
TATATATATATATATATATTATAATATAATATATAGTATATATAATATATATAAATCGGGACAATTAATGCATACCCATAAATATATTGTAAACTCTTTCAACTTTTGGAAATATAGAGGTATGTTTGGTTTTATTTGGGTTCATATCCTAAACTTAGGAGTGTTTCCGTATGTAACTTCATCGTGTAATGGAACTAAATGGCATAATAAAGACAACCAACCAAATTACGAAATCCCGAAAGTACGTTCATAGGAGAACAAGATGGCAAGACACCAACCAACCAACTAACGAAACAAACCCTATGTGTAAGGTCGTAGCTTTGACAAAACTGTCACAAATGGAAAGACTGTCCAGAGAAGAGAAACGTGCCATGGATTATCACACTTTTGGAAGCCGCTATTCTCAGAGACTAGGTGAGCTCAGCAACTCAAGATAAACCAATCGACTGTCAGTCGAATCCTTCGTCGGTTCAGGGAGACTAGCAGCAACCATAGACGACATGGTCAGGATCGCCCGAGAGAAATGACAGATTCCTCCGTCTGGCAGTGCTTTGTGATCGTTTCCAAACAAGCGTACAGCTACAACATAGGCTCCCTGAGCTCAGACATGTGCCCATTTCCGAGCGTACAGTGAGGAGACGACAGAATGAACGTGGAGTACGTATTACAAGGTCTGCCATCGGCCCTTTCCTGATCAGGGAGCATCGGGTTGAGATTTCATTTTTCACAAACGTATGGAGATTGGACACTCACAGATGAGTCGAGGTTCACACTACATGGACCAGATGGACGAATTTGGAGACGTGCAGGTGAGCACTTTTCTGCTTGCAATATCTCCCCAAGGATTCCTTTTGGAGGTGACTGTGATGGTGTGGGCAGGCATTCGTTTGGGTGCTCGCTAACAGAGGAACGCTAACAGCTAAAAGGTATGCGGAAGACATCCTCAAGGAGTATATAATGCCTTTCGCGTCCTTCATTGGCGTCAATTTTTTGTTACTCCATGACAACGCCACACAGCACACTGCACAGGTCGTCCAACGGTACCTACAACAGGTAGGGATCAGACTCCTGGCCATTTCTTCGAGGAGCCCCGGACATGAATCCCATTGAACATGTTTGGAATTTGTTGGGTAGGCGTATTCGAGCCCGTGAACATGCTCCGTCCATACTCAGGGAACTTGCAAACGCTTTGAGAACATCCCGCAGGAGACCGTCTCCAAGTTCATTTCATCAATGCCGAATCGCTTGGAGGAAGTTGGAAGGGCCAGAGGGGGTACAACCCATTATTAGACACCTTTATGCTGCATTTCACATTGTAATGTGTAGAATATTGTTGTTAATTAATAAAATCATCATATCCATATTTTTTTTTCTTTATTATGCCATTTAATTCCCTACACACTGTCGTTACGTATGGTTTATACATTTATAACCCTGTGCAACACTCCCGAGTTAGGTTAGGAAAATATAAAACCAAACTCCGTGCCATACATTTCCCCAATTATGAAAGTGTTTTAAAATTAATATTTGCGGGTTGATGCATTATTTGCCCGCGAGTTTATATATATATATATATAATATATATTATATTTATATAATATATATATATATATATATATACTATATATATATACTATATATATATATATATATTATATTATTATATAATGTAATATATTATATATATATTATTATATAAATTATATATATAATATTATATTATATATATATTATATATATATTAAATATATATATTATATATGCACTCACTTGATACCAGATCATACACTCGCAAGTGATGTGAGGCTACTTCTTTGGCGTACCCCAAGTATCACTCTGCGTACCCTCCGGGGTACGCGTACCCCACTTTGGAGACCACTGGTGTAAGAATAGAAGTTTCATTAACCAGTGCTTCGATATATATATATACTAAATATATATATATATATATATATATATATAATATATATATCAATATATATATATATTATATATATATAATATATATATATATATATATATTATATATATAATATTAGCATATTTATAGAGTAAAAGATATCGGTATCGGTATCGTATCGGGTATCAGCAAAATTTCGGTATGGTAGTGAAAAAAATGTGAGTACTTGTATCGGTATCGGACGAAAATTTTGGTATCGGTGGCAACATAATATATTACTGTAATATATATATATATATATATATATATATATTATATATATATATATATATAATATTTATACTATTATATTATATATATATATACCTCTATATAATATATAATAATATACTATAATATAGAGAGAGAGAGAGAGAGAGAGAGAGAGAGAGAGGGAGAGAGAGAGAGTGATAAAAAAAATTATTTTGTAAATCTTTTTTCAATTAATCATCATCGTCATCGTCAAAATTTGCTCTAATCGTCATCGGCAAAATTTCATAATCGTCCCATCACTAATATATATATATTATATATATAATATATATATATATATATATATATATATATATTTATATATATATATATATATATTATATATATATATATATATATATATTTTATATATATTAGTGATGCCCGTCATGGTTTCATTTGTTTTTGATGTTCAGTTTCAGAATTTTTGTGAGTAGTAGTTAGTATCGGTATTGGTAAATTAAACATTTTGCATCTTTTAAAATTGATATATATATATATATATATATATATATATTATATATATATTATAATATATATATAGTATATATATATATATATAAATATATTATATATATATATATATATATATTATATATATATATAGTATATATTATATATTTATACTTTAGCAAAGATGGGGAGTCGAAAAAAAATAAATCGACTTCCCGACTCCGACTCCGACCCAAGCCAATTTTAAAAACAACCGACTCCGCTCCCAAGAGTCGATTTTAGAAAACAGCGACTCCGACCAATGGAAAATTTCATATACACACACTCAAATATTTTTTTCAACTTTTGTTCGGGGACACCCCAACAACGGTTTATTACATATTAATTACATCTGTGCTTGTTTCCAAACTAAATTTTGGATCTAGAAAACATATGTCTCAATTATATTTTATTGACATTTTCCAAACGCTGAACTTCTTTTCCAAATTCATGAAGTTATTTTCATCGTTATACTGCCTAAATAAACATTGAAAAAAAAAAATTATGACAATAAATTTTAATAATTTCCTAATAATAATAATAATAAAATATTTACACTTTTTAACAAAATAGGCCACTTTATATTACCGAGTAGGCCATATGTACGCAACCGTAAACTTTGTTGACAAAAAAATTTACAATATTATAATTTAAATATGACATTTAATATATAATATATTATTAATAATAATAATAATATTATTATTATTATTTATTTTTATTATATTATTATTATTATCATTTTATTATTATTAATAATATAATATAATAAATATTAATAATGAATAATAATAACAATAATAATAATATACATAAATAATAATAATATATATTATTATTATTAATTATTATTGTTTTATTGATTATTATTATTATTATTATTATTATTATTATTAATTATTATTAATTATTTACTTATTATTATTTAATAATAATACATAATAATAATAATAATATAATAATAATAAAAATAAAGTAGGTGTCAGAAGAGATAGACGGGTGGGAGAATAATAATTATTATTATTATTATTATTATTATTATTCATTATAGTTATTAATTATTAGACTTGATCTTGTGGAGATTAATAACACTCTCACATAAGTGCTATTATTTATTATTATTATTATTATTATTATTATTATTATTATTAATTATTATTATTATTATTATTAATAATTGATGTATGATGCTCTTCTTGAGGCTGACCTATATATATATATATATATACTATATATATATATAATATATATATATTATATATATATATAATATAATAAATAATATATTATATATATAATATTATATACTATTATATATATATATATATAAGTAGTATATAGTAAGCGAAATAGAGAGTGGGACGTAATGAAATACGTTCATGGAAATACCGTACATGTGTGTACGGGGGCGCGCGCGTAGCGCGCGTACACATGATGCTACGCGCGCGTAGCGCGCGTAACACGTGATTGTATATATTGTATGTACGTATATGAGTGTTATTTATATTGGTATATATATATATATATATTATATATAGTATATAGAATATATATATATTATATATATATATATATATATATATTTATATATATATATGGCATATATAAAGTTGACTACTTATATTACTCTAATATTTTATGTATATTATATTATATATATATATTATATATATATATTATTTATTGCCCCTCCCCCCCTTTTTCCCACCCCCCTTTATGTATATATTTACATATGTGTGCACCGTAGGTGCACACAGACGAGTGTACGTTGATGACGTAGTCATCAACGTTACACGAGTTGTTCATTACACACAGTTGCATACACATACACACACACACACACACACCACAGTTACCCTCTCCCCCTTTCTCTATCCTCCCCCCCCCACTACTCTTTTCTCTCGTTGTTGTCATTTACCCTAGCCTCCCCCCTTCTGTTTGTTGACATGACTACATCATCATTGCCCCTACCCCCCTTTGTTCTCTCGCACACACACCTACGTTTCCGCGCGCGCCCGCTTTTTGCTCCGCCTGGTCCCCGCAGGGTTCGCACCGATCCGTTTTCCGGCCTCCGCCACCGGTTTCGCGCCGTGATTTGCCTTTCGCCTCCCGCCACTCGTTCGCATCGTCTTGTCGCGTCATTGAGGAGAGGGGTTTTTTCTACCCCTTACTCCCCACTCTCTTAGCTTCCCCCATTCGTTAATAAATATATAATATATATATATATATATATATATATAATATATATATATTATATATATACTATATATATATATAACTCTATAATACATATACATCACTAATATAAATATAATATATGGTATAATAAAATTTGGACCGAGATGAAACTCGAATCTCGGTCTCACGATCGCTTCAGCACGGGTATGGTCAGCTCGGTCGGAACGTAACTGACCGTGCTGAAGCGGCCTTTCAGTCCTTAACCAAATTTATAATTTTATACGAAATAAAATTCTATATGTATTTTTAGTATTAAAAATACGAAATAAAATATAAAAAAAATTTTTCCCATGCATGCTTTGAGAGTTCACGGTAAATTATAGCTATAATTAACCGTGAACTTCGCAGGATTAAAAATCGAAGCGAAATGTGGGTCAAAAGGTAATCAAAGCCGCGAAGTCAAAGCTCACCTTTTTCTTCGATTTTAATCTTGCCCTCAGGGGCTAAAAGAAAGATCGGGCTCTTGTCAAAATAAAACTTATTTTATTATTAGTTGTTATATATATATATATATATATTATCTATACATGTGCATATACAAGCGAGAAAACGGGCTATATACAGGTGATTATATTATTACTAAACTTAGAATTGATTGGGATTGTGAGGTACGGGATTTTTGCAATCGAACCAGCAGGGTATATATATATAGAGAGAGAGAGAAAGCGTTAATATATGACGCCTTATTATATATAATGTATAGATTGTCAAACTACCTACCTATAATATAACTTGCATTGACGGAAATAAGACGACATGAGTATTACAGCTAGTGACGATGCGTGTGTATTGGACTCCGATAATGCTCAAGAGTGGGTCAGTGACGTTGAACAATCTACACGAGTCTCGATTAGCCTCGAACGCACACTGGGTTGGGAGCTCTATTACGCTACAGGAGAGTGTTGAACATATATACTATATATTAAATACTACTTACAACTAACTACTACTACTACTAGATGACAATTTACAATTACGACATTTACTACTACTACACCTACAGACTACTACTACCCCCTGACCTCTCAATTAAAACTAACTACTATACAATACTACCAACGACTGTTTCATACCCCCCTTTCGCTATTATTATTATTATTATTATTATTATTATTATTATTATTATTATCTGCCAACCCCCCTTTAAGCTAAGACGCTGAGTTTGGTATTATTCACATATACTTGTGCGAGCGTAGGCTGACACACACCCACACACACATACCACACACACACCACACACACACACACCACACACACACACACACACACACGAGCGTTTCGTGATGACGACGTAATCACGCATGGGAAGTTGTTTATACACAACACTCCCTACCCACCTTCGTATTATTTATTATTATTTTTATTATATTATTATTATTATTATTGGATTACGATTTAACAAAGCCGAAAGTAGTATATAATTTTCTTGAACTACCAGAGAGAGAGAGAGAGAGAGAGAGAGAGAGAGAGAGAGAGAGCGAGAGAGAGCGAGAGAGAGAGAAGAGAGTAGAGAGGATTACAACAACGCCAATCCAAACGGCATATTTCAAATGGTGAACTGTTATTTTTATATTATATTATTATTGTACTATGACTATATAGGTCGCGGTGTCAGTATATCATATATATAATGTTACTCAAAGTTATATATAGTTAATAATCACTCTCATATTATATAACACTCTAGGCTCTCAATATAGATAAGTGTGGAGGAACAATCTCTCGACTTTATATATCGTATAAAGGAGTAGGCTTGTGCTTCTCATTAGGGTAGATGAGGTGTGGGTCTTGGTACTTCGTCTTAGAGCGACTCTCAGTCTTGCTTTATATAACTCTGGCACGAGGATTTCTCTCTCTCTCTCACAATTAGTGACTAAGTAAGAGTCCCGATCTCTCACCAGCAAACATAAAATCGTTAAGAGCGTAAGGAAACGAACACACTGTGTTATTAGTCAGCATAGGAGATAGCAAACCGACAACGAACAACAACAACACATACATGAACTGCGCGTCAGCCTTGAGGAAATTCGATACTCATGTCGCATCAGAGGACTTAATACGCTGCTGTGTGGGTTGAGTATGCTATTTCACACACAATGCCAAAGCATACAAAATAGCGAGCTATAATTATAGTTCACATATAATCTTCTCTCACAGATAGATTATATTGCGCGCACACGACTCGCGATATACTTGAGTAGAATAGTATCAAAATATGATCAAGATCGACTCGAGTCATCAGAGTATATATGTAGATAAGAATAAGACATGGATACCGCCTACAACAACAGACAACAACAAACACATCACTGCGACATACAACACAGAGAGCAACAACGCTGAGGAATCCAGAGTCAAGCCGAAACCCACAACGGGCCATGAAACATCATCTACAACAACAACAACAACGCCAGAAACATCATCTACAGCAAACACAACAGCAGAACAATGCCATCCACCATCCTAGTGATCTATACTAAGAATACATTACACCTAAAATAAAATTTAAAGAAATTTCATTAAAACATTTACTTTACACCCCATAAAGCAGTGAAACAGTAAATCATTAGCGCAGTTACTAGCAACAGTGGTGAATTCAAGAAGCATTATCTTCAACAATCACAATCACCCCGGCAAAACAATGCCATTCACCAGCCTCGTGATCTATACTAAGAACACATTACACATTGTGAGTAATAAGCTTTACTGCTTTACTACATTAAAACATTTACTTTACAACCCTCAAGTCAGTAAAACAGTAAATCAATAGCGCAGTTACCTAGCAACAGTGTGAATAATAAGCTTTACTGCTTTACTGCTTTACTGCTTATAATTAATCATCTACATTTATATTATTCACTCATGTTAACAAAAATTATTTCAAAGTTTCTTAAAAATAATTAGGAGTTATATTATTATTATTATTATTATTATTATTATTATTATTATTATTATTATTATTACGTGAAACTTCGTAAAACTTTTATAAATTTATACACATTTTACTCTTGATATACTTATAGATCTTTGCAGAGGAAAGTGAAATTAATTGGCTTTAAAACTTTACTACATTGTTAGAAATTAAAATATTTATTAACTTACAAATGTTCAACATTAAATATATTTACATGACTAGAAATTAAAATAATCATTAACATGCAAATGTTCAACATTAAATATATTTACATGGCCAATAAATATGTTTACAATGATATCAAGTAAAAATATATCTGAATTGATGTTAAATAAATAAATAACATTACGCTATGCATTCACATTGTGAACCTTTATAACGATCTAGAGCATTAAGCAGGTCACATTGGAATCATCACTAACTGACATTGTTCTATGTACCTCTCCAGGGGTTCAAGCCCTCTTGAAAGGATGTAAGTATAAATGCATTCTGCAAACATTGACCATTTTTCTGCATATTCAGGTTCAGCAGCACACATTCTCCCTAACCAGAGAGAAGTAAACTTTTCAGGGGGCATCTATAAAACATACTAGGTATTATTAAAAGTTGCTTTGTCCTGACTAATTTTGTTTCATACTACAGCGTTGTTGTTATTAGGCAGGAGCACATGACTTTCTATCTGACATGGTTTGTTCGTACCCCGTATTCTTGTGTAACTTATGCTGATTGGTTGAGAGAAAGAATGACAATTCATTCAGGGACTGTTTCCACTTGAGCTTCAAGTAAGAGCTTACTCGTTTTGGTGACAGGATGGCATCTCTCTCAACCTGTACACTTGTTGATGATCGTTCTTTACGAGACCTTCGCTATTCAACGTTGTACATTCATATTTTAATCGTAGTCCGTGTGGAAAGCAATACATGCTTGCAATTCAAGCCGTAAGATCAAATAACAGGCCTGATATTTCAGTTGAAGAATTCAAACGGATAATTGAAGTCGCACTATTCATGGTTGAAACGTGAAGGAGACTAAGAAACAAAGAAACATAAGAAGAGAGATAAGAAGACATAAGAGAGTGCTATAGAGATAGTTGCTGATTTCTCGTCACATCTCAATATTAAAGGTCTTGATTGTACGCAACTACTGGCAACCCATCGATTGTTCGAGCTTCATGCATACATCTTTCGGTTTCTCAGTTCACACATCTGAAAATATTACAGCTTTGATTAATATGAAAAACGAATTAGCAACCCATCTAGGCGACGTTGCTATCCTCGAGGACTTGATACATATAGCTCACGGAGTAATCTACGAAATTTATCAACTGAAAGTTACATGGTCCAAGCCGTCAATCGAAGTAAAACCAGGACCATGTAATGGCATCATCAACCCTGAAGAAGTTTACTTCTCTCTGGTTAGGGAGAATGTGTGCTGCTGAACCTGAATATGCAGAAAAATGGTCAATGTTTGCAGAATGCATTTATACTTACATCCTTTTAAAGGATGTGTCTTGAACCCCTGGAGAGGTACATAGAACAATGTCAGTTAGTGATGATTCCAATGTGACCTGCTTAATGCTCTAGATCGTTATAAAGGTTCTGTGAATGCATAGCGTAATGTTATTTATTTATTTAACATCAATTCAGATATATTTTTACTTGATATCATTGTAAACATATTTATTGGCCATGTAAATATATTTAATGTTGAACATTTGCATGTTAATGATTATTTTAATTTCTAGTCATGTAAATATATTTAATGTTGAACATTTGTAAGTTAATAAATATTTTAATTTCTAACAATGTAGTAAAGTTTTAAAGCCAATTAATTTCACTTTCCTCTGCAAAGATCTATAAGTATATCAAGAGTAAAATGTATATAATAATAATAATAATAATAATAATAATAATAATAATAATAATAATAATAATAATAATAATAATAATAATAATAATAATAATAATTAATAAAGCAAGAGAAGCTCGTTTCTTTTTTAATTAAATAATATCATAATTTTTCAAATTTTCAAAGACGTACAATATACATAATAAGGCAGATCTATTTTTAGGCTTAAATGAAGCCAGATTGTTTTTCTGATCTATTTTTCTACATTACAGGCATCCTCAGGCTATGGAATATGCCTAACGTTAAATATTTCATCACCTTTGTCCGAAAGAGATCAGTCTAATACGTGATGCGAACATGTGAGCTGCGGAGTGTTACTCGTGATGGGTTAGTGATGTATCCAGTTTAAATGTAAATAATAATAATATAATGATAATAAAAATAATAATAATAATAATACTTACTAACTTTAGTAATAAAGCCACATCAAATTAATTTTAAAAACTTTGCAAATATCTTGAATGTAATTGCGGGAAATGGTGAAATATTTCTCATAAATGTAAGGTGGAAATAATTGCTGTTTTTAATAAAAATCCGTAACGAGGTGATCTAAGGCGAGTAACGATAATTTTTGATATATAAGAGAACGATACGTAGCTATATACCGCTATGATATTATATATATAATCACGTGGAAAATAGCAACATATCGTGGTATGTACGCAGTAAGTCCAATAGAGTTGAATATATATATATATATATATATATATAATATTATATATATATATTATATATATATATATATATATATAATATATATATATACATATAGTATATATATATATATATATATATATATATTATATATATATATATTATACAAGTGTTGTGTGTGTGTGTTGTGGTGTGTGTGTGTATATATTGCTTCATGAGTTTTTGCTGATGCCTATTGTTGTTGTTTTGTTGTTGTTTTTGGATTGATCTTGTTGTAGTAGTAGTAGCTCTTAGAGCTTTCATCGTCCTCAGATGTTTTTATAAAGTTTCTTAAAATTTTACTATAAGTTAGAATGTGATTGATGTTTGGCATTTGCTTTGGTTGCGATGTTGCTGGTGTAGATTCGGCTTCATGGTTTGTTGTGAAGAAGAAGAAGAAGTTGTTCGACTTATGGGCAGAAAAAATTCAGAGTTAAAAGCATACAATGATAAATTGTAATAATAATAATAACTGAACAACCTCATAGTAGAACAGTAAATATCAAAAGAAAAAAAAAATAGAATATACAGACATAACTGAAGGGAGAATAATAAGGATGATAATAATACCATTTCACATAGAGATATTGGAATGTGAATGAAATTTATGAAGAGCTCTTCCCATATCTCTTCCTCTCTCTCTCTCTCTCTCTCCTCTCTCTCATCTCTCTCTCTCTCTCTCTCTCTCTCTCTCTGCTCTCTTTCTCTCTCATTCTCTCCTCTTCTCTCTCTACTCGTATCTTCATAACTTTAAATAAATATTTGAGCTCTATTCAGGAAAAAATTCATTTTTAAATAAACTCAAAGTATTGGTTCTTAACTCATCACATCTGCGTAACTATATAAGTATATATATAATATATAGTATATTATATATATATATATAGTATATATACTATATATATATATATATATATAATATATATATATATATCAGGGTTGGCATTGATTTAAATCAAATTGATTTTAATCAGTTATAAATCAATTGATTTTTTTTAATGAAAAAATCATGATTTATTTGAAATTTTTTGATTTATTTGATTTTTTTGATTTTTTTAGGCAATTTTTTCTTAAATTAATAATTATTACTAGGTTCAACACCTGATAAATGATAAGTAATTTTCATCTATATAATAAGCAAATTCAATCATTCAATGTAGTTTCAAATCATTTCAATAAAGAAATAAAAATTAGATTACTCAGATATTATAACAGTATATATATAATTTAAATAACTTATTTAAACTTAAATAATAATTATACTACTACTACTAATTTATAATAAATTAGGTAATAATTAGAAATTTAAATATTTTATAAAATAATAATAAAAAAGTCAATTTCGTGCTAAAAAAATCAAAAGAAAGTAAAACAAACACGAATCTTTGAAAATAAGCCACTACCCGACTTTACCATCAAAATTAGATTCTGAAATCAATAATCATTACTAGTTATCACTGGATTAATGATAAGTATATTTCATCTACTTAATAAGTAAACTCAATGCAATGTAGTTTTCAAATCATTTTCAATAAAGAAAATAAATAAAATTAGATTTACTCAGATATTATCAGTTATATATAATTTAAATAACTTTAATTACAACTAAATAATAATTATACTTCCTAAACTTATTAATTAGGTAATAATACAGGATTATTTCAATATTTTATCAAATACATAATTTAAAAAGGCAATTTGTTGCCTGGAAAAAATCAAAGAAATCAAAAAATCAAAAAATCATTGAATTTTAATTTTTTTTGATTTGTTTTGATTTTTTAGCAAATTTTTTTTTAAATTATTATAATTATTATTCTAGTTATCACCTGATTAATGATAAGTATATATCATTTCAAATCTTTACTAATAAGCAAATTCATCATGTAGTTTTCAAAACATTTTCCATAGAATAAATAAAATTAGATTACTCCGATATTATACAGTCATCTATTTAATTTAAATAACTTAAATTATTAAAACTAAATAATAATTTGGTACTTACTAAACTTATTTATTTAATTTGGTAATAATTAGGATTATTTACAAATTTTATCAAAATAATAATAAAAAGGCAGTTTGTGCCTAAAAATATCAAAGGAATCAAAAAATCAACAAAAATCATGATTTTTTTTAGCGCAACATTTTTTTTTCTAAAATTAATAATTCATTCGCTCAGTTATTACCGCTGATTAATTTTAATATATTTCATCTATATAATAAGCAATTTCATCAATGTAGTTTCAATTCATTTTCAATAAAGAAATAAATAAAATTAGATTACTGAGATATTATACCAGTATTTAGCCTATTTATATGTAGTTATATATATATATATTATATAATATATATATATCTATATATATTTTATAATATAGTATAATATATTATAATATATATATATATATTCTTAATAATCTATATATATATATATTTTTAATTTACAATAACTTAATTAAATCTAAATTATAATTATTACTTTACTAAACTTAATTCTTCATTAGTGTTATTTAATTAGGATTGACTTTACTACTTTTTTATGATAATCAAATTAGATAATCCATAAAAAGGGCAATTATGTGTAAAAAATTAAAGAAATTAAAAAAATCAATTGATTTTTTTTATGGCTTTTTTTTTATTTTAGGCAAATTTTTTTTTTCTACATTAATAATTAAGTTATCAACTGATTAATGATAAGTATATTCCATCTATATAAATAAGCAAATTCATCAAGGTAGCTTCAAAAATTATTTTCATAAGATAAATAAAATTAGATATACTCAGATATTACTTAAGAAGTGTAGGTATAAATAATAATTGTAAAAAACTTAATTAACTAAATATAATTAATACTTATAACTTATTTAGGTAAATAATTAGGAAATTATTTTACTAATTTTATCAAAAAATAATAAAAAAAACATCAGTACCTAGTTGTGCTGAACAAAAATCAAAAAGTTCAAATTAATCAAAAAAAATCAATAAATCAAAAAAAAAACCGATGTTTGAATTTTTGATTTTTTTAAGAAAAATCAAAAAAATCACCAACCCTGATATATTATTAATACTCACTATAAATGGTATTTATATAGTTAGAAAACGTGAATTTAATTTTAAAACATCTCTCGAATCACTTACATGTTTTTACCACTTGTCTGAATTCTCAAACTTCAAGTCTGAATCTTTTCTGTAATAGAATTCTCATGTCAAATGTTGTCACCCGCTTTCCTCTTGAATATTCATTCCACCTCCGAGGATGCTGTTAAGCATTTTTTTTCTTTCATTCTTTCTCCTATCCCTCCTGTTTGATTGATTGCATTAAGCGCCTTCATGGTTTATACTCTTCATATATATAATATATATATTATATATATATATATATTATATATATTATATATATATTATATAATATATAACATATTATATATAATATATATATATATATATATATATATATATCAATTCCTTTTACTTTTTTTCATTATATTATTTATTATTTCATTCATATCGAACACTTAAATAAAAATTATTTCATACTACTCTTTTCTTTTCCTTCCATTTTATTTATTTTTCTTTTAAAGGTGAATAAAATCAAACCCTAAATTATTTTAAAATAAAACAAAATATGATGGATCGCTGATGGGTATGAATCGTAGTTGTTTTCGTGTTGGTTCTACTTGAAATAACTTTAAGATTCACGGCTTCAAATGTGGAAGTTTTTAAGGTGAAAAGAGGTGCTGGAGTGTGGTAATAATAGCATCTGTGATAGTAGCAGTAGTAGCAAAAGTAATACCATTCTCTCTCTCTCTCTCTCTCTCTCTCTCTCTCTCTCTCTCTCTCTCTCTCTCTCTCTCTCTCTCTTCTCCTTTTTTCTCTCTCTATCTGACTCTTCTCCGTTTTTCAATACTAAAAATACATTGAGTGTTGAAATTTGTATAAAAATTCAATTCAGGGTAAAATTCAGAAGTATTGCTCTTAAATCATCACATCTGAAAAATATCATAATTATAAAATGTTAATATTTAGTTAAAAACGTGGACTGGCAGTGGCGGGCGGTTTATCACAGTGATTCATTTAAAAGCGGCTTTATAGCAAAACGGGAAAACAATTGCTCTGGTTAAAGGTAAACTGTTCAATTCGATAATAAAATGAACCATCGTAATTTATTATTAAATATAAATATAAATATAAATATATATATATAATATATATTATATATATGTATATATATTATACTTATATATTATATATATATATATATATATATATATATATATATATAAGTCATTCCTTTATGCATAGCCATTTAATTACATGTATTATTTTTCATTCATATCGACACACTTAATAAAAAAATTATATCATACTCTCTTTTCTTTCCATTTTTATTTATCTTTTCTTGTCAAAAGGTGATAAATCAATCCCCTAAACTTCACTCTTCTAAAATAAAAAAATATGATGGTTCGCTGATGGGGTATGGTCGTAGTTTGTTTTACGTGTTGGTTCTACTTGAAATAACTTTAAGATTCACGGCTTCAAATGTGGAAGTTTTTAAGGTGAAAAGAGGTGATGGAGTGTGGTCATAATAGCATATGTGATAGCAGTAAGTAGCAAAGTAATACCATTCTTTCTCTCTCTCTTCTCTCTCTCTCTCGTCTCTCTCTCTCTCTCTTTCTCTCTCTCTCTTCCTCTCTCTCTCTCTCTCTCCATCTTCTCCTCTCTCTCTCTCTCTCCTCCTCCTTCCCTCCCTCTTCTCTCTTCTCTCTTCTCTCTCTCTACTCGTACTTCAATTCTAAAAAAAATACATTTTTAGAATCCTTTTGGGAAAAATTCACTTTTTAAATAAACTCAGAAGTATATTGTTCTTAAATCATCACATCTGAAATAATATATATATATATATATATAATATATATATATCATAATTTTATATACTATATTATATATATTATATATATTATATATATATATATATATATTATATTATATATATATATATAATACATATAGAGCTCCAACCCCGTACTAAAATCTATAAATTTGGTTAAGTCTGATAAGAACGCCAATTCCATGCGAAAGCGATTAAGCCTCGTCTATCTGACCAGCTGAGCTGAAGGGCTGGGGGACGAGGCTCGAGTTCCACCTACCTCCGGAATTTTCATTATTAATCACATATAATATTATAAATATATATTATTATATATATATATTATATATATATATATATATACTATATATATATATATATATTATATATATATAATATATTTATTATTTATTCTTTTGAAATTTTGTATTTAATATTTAATTAAAAATGTCAAAAGAAATGTGTTCGAAAAAATTGTAGCTCCTCCAACACGTATTTCTACAATAAAAATAATTTAAATGTTTAAATTTTTACTCTACCATCAGCCGAAGACAATTTTGAAATTATATATACTATATATATATATATATTATATATATATATATTATATATAATATATATAGTATATATATATATATATATAATAATATATCTATTATATATAATATAATATGATATTATATATTTCGTATCTTCAATACTAAAAAATACATATAGAGCTCCATTCCGTATAAAATTATAAATTTGGTTAAAGTCTGAAACGCCATCCATGCGAAAGCGATTAAGCCTCGGTCTATCTGACCACACTGAGCTGAAGGGACTGGGAGGACGAGGTTCGAGTTCCAGATCGCTCCGAAATTTCTTATTTTTGTAATTTTGTTTTTAATATTTAAATTAAAATGTCAAAAGAAAATGTGCCCCGCCTCGGATTTTTTTCTTGAAAAAAAAAATTGTAAGCTCCTCCAACACATTTCTATAATAAAAAATAATTTAAATGTTTAAATTTTTAAAGAAATTCTTATTCATAAATAAAAAAATTTCTTTTAAAGTAGTTACTTTAACCACAGACCAAAGATGTTACACTCTTCTGGAAATACAGTTCTATTCTCAAGACACTTTTCAACATCCTTCTCATATTTTCATTAGTTTTTACTTCACCCTAACTCGCCGCCCGTTGAATCATATATATATATATATATATATATAATATATATATATATATATATATATATATTTAATATATATATAATATATATATATATAATATATATATATATAATATTAATATCTATATATATATATTCAATAGCTGGCAACCCTCGATGTGTGTTAATTGCCATATTTTAACGTACTCAAATTGGATATTTCCATGCTTTAAATATATTATATATATATACTATATATATATATATATATATTATAATATTATAATATATATATATATTATAATAAATATATATTATAATATATTATATATATATTATAATATATATATATTCATATATAGATATTTCATGCTTAAATATTTATATATATATATATATAATATATTATATATATATATATATATATAATATATTATATATATATATATATATATATATAATATATATATTATGCCTCTATTCTCTTCTTATTCTGCTCTTCATCTCTCACTCTCATCTCTCTCCCTTCTTTCTCTCTCGTTCTCTCTCTTCTCTCTCTATCTCTCTCTCCTCTCTTTCAATACTAACAAATACATATAGAGTTGTCCATCCCGGTAATAAAATTATTATTTCTTCCACTACCTGAAAGGCCCTTCAAGCGAAAGCGGTTAAGCTTCGGTTTACCTCACCACGCTGAGCTGAAGGTGCTGTGAGACCGAGATTCGAGTTTCATCTCGGTCCAAATTATTATATATATATATCTATATATATATATATATATATTTATATATTATATAATATATATATATATAAACGAATGCAGAACTAAGAGAGTGGGGGGAGTAAGGGGGTACCATTTAACGCCTCTCCTCAATAACGCGACAAGACGATGCGAACGAGTATACCAACGCGCGAAACCGGTGGCGGTGGCCGGAAATGGATCGGTGTCGAAGTCTGCGCGGCCCTCAAGCGGAGCGAAAACGTAAGTTGTGTGTGTGTGCGACGAGAGAACAAAGGGGGGTAGGGGCAAAGATGTAGTCATGACAACAAACAAAGGGGGGTAGAGTAAATGACAACAGCGAAGAGAAAAGAGATAGCGGGTGGGGTGAGGTAGAGAAAGGGGGAGGGTAACGTGTGTGTGTGTGTAATGTGTATGTGTATGCAACTGCGTGTAATGAACAACTCGTGTAACGTTGATGACTACGCATCAACGTACACTCGTCTGTGTGCACCTACGGTGCACACATATGTAAATATAAAAAAAAAGGGGGGTGGGAAAAAAGGGGGGAAGGGGCAATAAATAATATAAATATATATATATATATATATATATATATTATATATATATTATATATATATATATATATATATATATATAAATATATATAATATATATTATATATATATATATACCATAAAATAAACTCATATACGTACATACAATATATACAAATCCCTTAACACACATGTACGTACTTTCCATGAACGTATTACATGTAACGTCCTACTCTCTGATAAATCGTAGCTGGAATACTCACTTATTATATATAATAAATATATATATACTATACTTAATATATTATATATATATATATATATATATATATATTATATATATGTATATATATATATATATATATAACGCTGGTAACACTTCCTGAGTCAAAATAATCAAGGTCATTTGCTCACAAACTACAAACCCCTGCCAAATGTAAGAAAAATAATTATTTGTTTATCAAACTGATTCATTAGTTATATTTTTATCAAACCTGATAATTATTTATTAAATTATTTAGCAACACTTACTGGTTGTGGGTAGATAGATATATTTTTGCGTGTCTACACACCAAAAAATTAATATATATGTAGAAGATTCACGGCAATTAGGTACGGAAAATATTTTAATAATGCTGACGACACAAACCACAACGTTGAGCGCCAGCACTCGTTGTTGTACATAAAATTGTATAGTATATCTCATCCGATTCTTTAGCTTATTGCAATCTATCTTATAATTGGTGTGGACTCTATAATTTTAAAATCATTATGTACTCTATTGCTTTTAAATTTGTATGATTATTAATAGCATCGCTCGCTGTTGATAATTCCTTAATGCACAATACTACAAGTGTCAAATTACATTTTATTTTATAAACAGTTTTTATAACCTTTATTTTATAAAGTTAACAAAATAAAAAAAACTTAAATTGGCTACACAAACAAATGTCAGAGCTGGGCGTTGGCGCCTATGCGCCTTGGCGCACTATCAATTCAAGGCGCATAGGCGCACACAATTTTTTAAAAAGGCGACTAAGCAAAGGCGCACAGCCAATTCTCTGCGCCTATAGCCGCGCCTATGAAAAGAACAAAGCATTTTTTTTTAACCCTTAAAAGTTAGAACTTAGAAGCGTGTCAAACTTGTATCATTCTAAAAAAAAACCAGGGTCAAAACTTATATATTATATATAATATTATATATATATATATATATTATATATATATATATAGATATATATATATATATATATATATATATATATATATATAATATATATATATATATATATATATATATACTATATATATTCTTAACTACAAATTGGCAACTACAGCTCTGAAAATTTTCAACTTCTTCAGCGCTCGTGCTGAACCTCCTGGGGGAAAACATGGACCACAAAGACATGGAGGTGGAAGAGGACGTGTAGATATTAGTTTTCGGTGTTTTAATTACAAAAATTAATAAATGTGTTTTTCTACCTTATAAAAGCATGCTTTTATTTTCGCACTTAAAGTTTACTTTGCAAATAAATTTAGCGAACATCCACCGGCCGGCGAAAAGTCGCAGGCTCATGTGACAAAAAATATAGGCGCTAGGCGCACTAAGTCCGGCGGCATAAGCGCATAGGCGCAGGCGCACTCAAAAAAATTATAGGCGCGCCCAGCTCTGCAAATGTCAAAATAAAAAAATGTACGTCTTTTATAATAAAAATTCAATTAAGTTTTTCCAAATTTTTGTGTGAAAAGTTTGTACAAAATTGTTTTGGGAGTCGAAAGGAGTCGTTTTTTTTTCAATCGACTCCCGACTCCGACTCCCAACTTTTGGGAAATCGACTCCCACTCCGACCCTTACCCCTGAAACGCCGACTCGACTCCTCAATCCCTGATATATATTATATATATATATATATATATATTATATATATATATATATATATATAATATATAATAATAATATATATTATATATACTATTAATATATTATATATATATAATTATATATATATAGTATATACTTCTATATTATGAACAGTTGAACATGAACGTTTTTTAATATATTTGATGACACCCCCTCCCCCACTCTTAAAAAATTGTTGCTTAAATTGGTTTTATTCAAATTTAGTGTTAATATGAATCTAAATTTAAAAATAAAATTAATTTTTTTCCTTTTTGTCTTTGGTTTTATACATCGCAAACTTGACATTTTCGTTTATGGGTCCATGTGGATAATTTTGCTTGCCTAAAACTGAGAGATATTTAACTAAGGAAATCAATTTAAGGACTAAGATATTTATAAAGGTATTGTTTTTTTCTTCTCTATTTATTATTAATTTTTCTTTTGTATCAGACCCTCACTATCGATGTTGGTGAAGTAGAAAAGGATTCCAAAATGAAAAGTTCTTAGAAGAAGACCTCAAGCATCAGCAGCGCAGAATCAAAGCATGAAAAGAATTATCGGGAAAACCTCAGTTGGCAAATCTGTAATTTAAAGTTTTAATAGCTAAGATGGCTTAAATCCATATATATTTTACGAGCGATATTTTATACACATCAAAGAAGATAGTCATCGAAATCAGAAATAAATTAAACGATCAGTTACTATGCAGCAGCCTCTACCTATTTATTATAAGTCCGTTTCAAATAGCAACTATGAAGTAATCGGAAAGAAACTTAAAAGGCACATGGCTTAAGCTCGAGATACAAAGTTATTTAAATGTTTCTGAGTGCAGCTATGAATGTAATCGGAAGAGTCAGATGAGAATGCACACATGCTTAATCAACGAAATATAAAAATTATTTAAATGTTGCTGAGTGCGGCTATGAGTGTAATGAGAAAGGAAACTTAAAACAGCACAATGCTTCAGGCATCGGATCAACAAAGTTTTATTTAAATGTTCTGAAGTGCAGCTTATCGAATGTAATCGGAAGAGTCAGATGAGAATGCACATGCTAATCACGAAAATATAAATTATTTAAATTGTAATCGAGTGCAGCTATGATGTAATCAAGAAGAGAGACATAAGAATAACATGCTTATCAACGAAAGTATATAAATATTTAATATGTGCTGAGTGTTACGGCTTATGGAGTGTAATGAGAACGGAACCTAAACAGCACATGCTTAGCATCGAGATACAAAGTTATTTAAATGTTCTGAGTGCAGCTATGAATGTAATCGGAAGAGTCAGATGAGAATGCACATGCTTAATCACGAAAATATAAAATTATTTAAATGTAATGAGTGCAGCTATGAATGTAATCTGAAGAAAGACATAAGAATACACATGCTTATCACGAAATATAAAATTATTTAAATGGCTGAGCTGCGCTATGAGTGTAATCGGTAAAGGACACTTAAAACAGCACATGCTTAAGCATCGAGATACAAAGTTATTTAAATGTTCTGAGTGCAGCTATGAGTGTAATCAGAAAGGAGACTTAAAACGGCACATGCCTAAGCATCGAGATACAAAGTTATTTAAATGTTCTGAGTGCAGCTATGAATGTAATCGGAAGAGAGACCTAAGAATACACATGCTTAATCACGAAAATATAAAATTATTTAAATGTTCTGAGTGCAGCTTTGAGTGTAATGATAAAGGAAACTTAAAAAAGCACATGCTTAAGCATCGAGATACAAAGTTATTTAAATGTTCGGAGTGCAGCTATGAATGTAATCGTAAGAGAGACATAAGAATACACATGCTTAATCACGAAAATATAAAATTATTTAAATTGCTGCACGTGCGGCTATGAGTGTAATGAGAAAGGAAACTTAAAAAAGCACATGCTTAAAGCATCGAGATACAAATTATTTAATGTTCTGAGTGCAGCTATGAGTGTAATCAGAAAGGAAACTTAAAACAGCACATGCTTAAGCATCGAGATACAAAGTTATTTAAATGTTCTGAGTGCAACTATGAATGCAATCGGAAGGAATACATAAGGATACCATGCTTAATCACGAAAATTAAAATATTTAAATGTGCTTAGAAGTGCGGCTTGAATGCTAATGATAGAAGGAAACTTAAAACAGAACATGCTTAA
>JABUQX010028891.1:0-17500 GCA_015478945.1 Trachelipus rathkii
CTCTGTAAATTGATTCTTCTTGGTGACGCCTTGAAGTTTGCTGTATTTTCCACTCATGTTATTGACATTAATAATAATAACTAGAATCTACAATCATTGACCCAAATCCCACTTTCTTTAAAAAGTCTAAAAGTTGTTAGCAATTTTGGGAGAACTATGTCCTTCCATTTCTAAAGTTGGTCAACATTTGTTGATTATGGTGTTAAATCCAAATAGACTGAATAAAGCAAGTATTTCTTAAATAATTTACTCATTATATTATTTTGCCAAGCATCTTGCTGGTCTCAATGAAACTGATAAACTCTTCAATCACATTTTGGACATATAATTTGTTTCCGTGAGTGATTATGTTGAAAATTTCCTTCCGAAAGTTTCTCATTTCTATTCTCCGTAAATGGAAAATTTTTGAGAAATTGCTTCACACTCAATTTAATTACATGAATATGGGATTCACTCACAAACTCAATTTACTTTTACTTAAAATCTCAGCACATAAGATATTTTATTTCACTTACTGGAAATGTATGAAAAGTACTGAAAAAAAAATTCACGCATGCTTGCTGTTGCTATTAGATTGCTCTAAAGACATTGATGTAGTTCTACACAACTTTACTAGTGCTAAACATATTAGGATGCGTTGATGTTACAGAGTACTTATTAAATTGAACTCAGTTTACTTATATTGTTAAATTTATGCAATATATTCATTCATAAAAAGCATCATCCATTCGCTTGTGCTTCAGTTTCTCATGGGATTCCAAAAAGGTGCGTCTAGGTCTTCTTCTTTTTTCCACTATTTCCATTTTCACTATCTTCTTTTATTACTCCTTTTTCGGACTATGCTCTGTTTTTCGTCCGGTATTCCATAATTCAGTTTAGGCGCTAGGCAAAGAATAACTTCTTTGCGTTGTTCCTGTAATCTCCTGTTTTCTACTTTTGTCACTCCATAGATTGGAGAGGACTGAAATGTTGGTCATATTGATATATATATTAATACGTTTACTTAGTACTATTATAATATACTAAGTATATATATATTTATCAATATAATATATAGTATAGTATACTATAGATATATATAATATAGTGAGTATCTATATATATACTATATATAATATATATAGGTTATAGTATATACTTATAGTATATATCTGGTTATAGGTGAACGAGTATATGAAATAGTTCAGTAATGAAGCACTGAAATAATTCGAGGATTTACAGAGGGTAAAGGCGTTCCGAAACACCTGCGGGTAAAACCCTAAAGGCGTTCTGGCCAGAGGGGTGGGTGGGGGTGCGTTATCGCCCGCTGGGAGCTTCAAGCGCCTTCGTAGGGCGTTTAAGCGTCTGGCAAAACGTCTCTTTACCCATATGAAAGAAGTCCGTTTCGCAGGAGATATATATGATAGTATCATATTATAGTATATAAGTATATATATATATATAGTAATGTATAGTATACTATAGTATATTAATTACATTCAGACTTTTTCTATTATTATTTTGATTAATTATTACGTAGGGCGCGAAAATAGGTCTCAGACCTCAAATTCCGAGATTCTTGAAAGTAATGCAGGGTCGGTTAAATTTTTAAATGGTGGGGCGATCGTGTGTCGCACAGTGGTATCATTCTTCGCTAGTATTGGTAGTCGATATGCATAATTTATATATAATATATATACGTATATATATTAAAAATAAATTAAGTGAAAAAATAGTATAGGTTATAGTAATAGTATATATATATATATAGTAATATAGATATATATAATATGATACTAGTGTTATTATATATATATATATATAGATATACTATTATATATTACTGTATCATTCAATTGGATTATTTATCTAGTTCACTTATTATGTATGTTATTATTATTATTATTATTATTATTATTATTATATGTAATTGTATTTTGTTATTATTATTATTGCTGAGTTATTATTAATTATGATATTATTATGTGATTTATTCGGAGAATTAAGAGCTTAACTCCTTCTCCTACCAAAAAGCCTTGTTGAACAATAAGATCTCAGCTTTATTATACCGCGGCTAATATTAGTCGGAACTTTGTGCATCGAGTGAGACAACTGCCGATCTAAAGTTAAAATTATATATATCGCTCAATATGGGTGCAGTGGAGTACGAAGTGAAGTCTTAACTCAGCGATAGAGGGATCGTATCTCGTGGCGAGGGCACGTGAGTCGTTTCGGAGTATATAATTTTTTAAAGTGATGCGAGCGCCACAACAGGTGTGACGGTCGCACACACGCTGTGTGACGTCAGCACGTCACGGAGTGATTCTCGAACGGCGAGCTAGGTGGCGCGGGCGGATGAGCACCGTGCCAACGAACGGCTGGCGTGTCAGCCCGGAGGGGAGACCGGGAATGCGCCGGGGAACCGGAAAACACTAAGTGGTCGTATTGAGTACACTTCCAAGTGGTGCTGTAAATACTTGTACTTAATCGCAGAGCAAAGGGTGGGGAGGAGGTTGTCTCTAGAGTTAGCTCATGTAAGTAAGTAGCTGCATGTAAGTGAGTAGTCTCATTAAGTAAGTACCTCATGTAATGAAGTAGCAATGTGCGCGCTACGCGCGCACATCGGGTTAGTAGCTCGTGTTGTGTGTGGTGTGTTGTGTGTGGGTGGTGTGTGATGTGTGTTGTAGGTGTGCTCACGCGAAGTTTATCAGCGCTTGTCCGGGGGCAGCGGAGCCACAGGGTAAGAGACGTGGCGTCAGTGAAATGGTACACCTAAAAAGATACCACCCTTGGGGAATACGAAAAAACGCTCAACGAAAGACCGCTGAGCTGAGAGGGGCCCGCGCCCCCAATGTGATTGGGAGTTTGTGATGGCTACTCTTATATAGGTGATATATATATAGTATATATATATAATAGGTATATTATATATTATTATTTTATATTATATATTAGATATATATTATACTAGTATAAGGTAGGATTGGTTGGGTATCATATTATATAATATATATATTATATATATATATGATATATATATATATTATTATATAGTTAATATAATATATATATATATATATATATGATATATATCTTATATTTACCTATATATATAATAGGCTATATAAGTATACAGGTATAGTATGTAATATATATAATATTATATATATATAATATAGTATTAATATATATACTAATATCAGATATGATTATTATATATAATAATAGTATAATATTTATATATATGTGAAATGTATATATATATAATAGTATATATATATATGTATATATTATATATATATTTATAATATATATATATATATATTATATATAATATTATATATATACTATATTAATTTATATATATATATATATATATATATTGTATATAATATATATATATATATATATATAAGTATATTATATAGTATATATATACTATATATAGTAGTTCTATCGAACCCAAAGTGGTTCTGTATGCTGCCATATACATATTAATTGTATATAATATACTAATTATAATTTATATATAATATTAATATCAATATAATGGTAAAAATATTTGATACATTTTTTTTGTAAAATATAGGTATATATTTAGTATATATTGTATATATGTACGTATATTAAAATATTAGTATTTATTTATAGTATAAGTATTAGTGGATGATTAGATATAGAGTTGATTATATATTATATATATAATATTAGTAGTATAGTTCTAGTATATATAAGATAGCGACGATATTTACAATAAAATTGGTAACTAATATATATTATATATATAGATATATAGTAATATATATATATAGTAGATCAAGTATATAAGGAGGACATCTCGTTAGAAAATAGAAGAAATCGACATTTATGTGTATATTATTATAATTTTTTTAATTTCATTATATCCTTTGATGAAAGGAAAGTATTTACATAAATCTATAGAACCATTGCATATTGGAAGTGTTATATAATAGCAAATTATATTACTATTACTTATAGTTATGTTAGTAGTATATATAATTATTTAAGTCATATTATAGCTCTAGATATAGTATATATATATAGTTATGTATATTGATATAGTGAGATATGTAGTTGTATGTATTTCAGATAGGTATATGGTTAACTACTAGTAGTATAGGTAGTTAGGGGTACTATTAGATAAGTACGCGTGCAGGTATATAATATATATGATACTAGGTAGGTATAGATACAGTGTAATAAGAGAGTATAGTATAATATATAGTAGTGGAATAGTATATTATACATCTAATACTTATGTATATAATTATTATATATAGTAATGTATGTATAGATATATATATATGAGTAGTATCGTATTATTTGAACTTCACCGGATGTGTAATTTAGACGCGAAGAATATGAATTAAAATATCAGAATCTTCTATATCTACCTACGTCCAGTTGAATGCAGTTCTCAAATATAATATATTTAATGTAAAACATTTGAAAAAAAATCTGATTTCTTAAAACTGTCAAGATCAAAGACATTTATAACATTTTGAGATAATTAATTATAAAATATTTCGAGAAATGAGCCCTTTCTTTCTGATAACGTATAAAGCTTTCCCTGTGGAAATGAAACAAGATTGTGCCGAGTTCTTAAGCCCTACTACGTTGAGTAGTCGCATCCAATCTATCATTCATTCTACTATCTAGTATATCCAACAGTTACTAACCAACAGCTACTAATATATAAATATCTGTTGGAGAAGGTCATTTATTATTTAAATCTTTTTAAAAACGCATACGACACTTTAAAATTTACTTCCATGCATGCTCACTTTTGAATTTTTTTCATTGTATACAATGTTTTCACCACTAAACTATCGGTAGCTCGCAACAGTTCCTAGAGAGTAAGTTACGAGCCATCAAGCAAGCTGACCCAAATTAGGATAACTTTTCTCATTTATCTGCACTATTCAAGAGGAATGACGTCACATGATCCCCTTTTTCATTAGAATACAAATCAGCCATTCCATAGACTTAAATTTTTTGGTCTCCAGACTTTGTTACTTCTCATCATCAATGTTTGATGCCAAAAGAAAATTCACCGTGTCATTTCTATAGTAAAATCAGTTTATTTTTTTCTTATTATCCCAAATGTTTTCCTGTGACTTCACTTTTATCTATGATTTCTTCAGCTGACATTGAAATCTTTGAAAAAAATTTCTTTCATTATTTTCATTATGAAAGGTGGAGCAAAATATTTAAAAAATTTAATTTACAAGCATTTTAGCACAGGTATTCGGCGATTTTCATCTTATACTAAGTAAACGCCATTGAACAAGCAGCCCCTCGGAATGCTGCTGGAAAGCAAAATTTCAGTATATTGAGTCAAGCAAGCTGGCCTAATTTAGATAATATTTCCATTTAACTCAACCAAGTCGCCGCAATATTTTTTTTATCAATCTATAAATCTAAATTTTTTTTATGCTAACTAATTTTCTATCAAGACTGCTTTGATTCATCGTCTCCTTCGTCGCGTTGTTTTTGTGCTAGAGAAAATTGCAGTTCATAGTTTCATAGAATGAAGCTATTTTTATTCCTTCTGATCTTCATTTGATACTTCTTCAGAAACCTTTTTATGCGACTCTTCATATTTACTGCAATTTATTTAGCTGACTTCGAAGCAATTGAATATAGTAGTGTGCTTTGTTATGACATCGTGGAGCAATGAGTTGAAAGCTTTGGCGTACTGTAACAAATAATTTCGTATTATTATTTAAAAGATGTTAAGTTTTGTAATATTTCAACTTTTTTTTAGTGCCCTTTCATTTGGGTATATTTGAATTATATCATCTAATTAGGGCTTGTGCGATTTTGCTTTACAGCCTCAATGGAACTCGTAGTAATAGTAATCACTGTTTGAGGGTACTAAGGGACAAACAGGGAATGCTTACTATTTTTGTTCTGAGTTAAAGGTAAATCTACCGGTCTGCTTGTTATCATCAAGCTACGCGACGCATTTAGGGTTATTTATTTAATCCCTATTTGTTAAAATAGCTGACAATTC
Organism: Trachelipus rathkii; assembly: GCA_015478945.1. Classification (NCBI taxonomy): domain Eukaryota; kingdom Metazoa; phylum Arthropoda; class Malacostraca; order Isopoda; family Trachelipodidae; genus Trachelipus; species Trachelipus rathkii. The sequence goes on from JABUQX010028891.1 coordinate 6,017, forward strand.
TTCCACTAATGCGTCAAAGCTTTAGTTGCTTAAAACTAAACGCAGGAGTTTGTGGATTCCTTCACTAACTTCAAAACTAGATCTTATGAACTAATACATATATGATTATACTTGGCAAGATTATAAAATGGTTTTTTTATTATTAAAGAACAACTTTAATTATTTATTATTGAAATAATGTAGGAGGCGATGATTTTATTATAAAAATACACAGGACGTTTCTCCTAAGTGATAAATCGATGAAACGAGATTGTAATAAGCAATTCATGTTCAGGTTGCAGTGTGCTTGTCGCAAAGAAAGAATATCAGCGGAAAAGAATAAAATAATGTAAACTATCATTCAAAAGTTTAACTAATGATATAAAGGACCTGGGGCAAGACGGAAGCGTGACATCTGCTAACAAGAATCCATATTGCATAAGCGGAAACTAGTTAAAGCCGATTCATTTGAATGAATCCTTTTCAGCAATAGTTTTTAACGCGTTCTGGAAAAAGTAGTTCTTTGGGCAGATAGGGGGGGGGGGGTGGGGGGGGGGGGGGGAGGAATTTCTCTTTCTCAATCAGATAGGTACCAAGTCCAATTCGATGTCAATATTAGTTTTTGACAAGAGTTGTTGAGAGAAAAGCACGCATGGAGATTGGTCCATGCGTCAAAGGAAAGATTTTCTATTTTTTTTCAAATGGTGATTTCTATATTACTAAAAGAATTTAATAAAATGTATAGTAATTTCTTTAAAATTAAAAACCTCCATATGTAAAATAAATTATTTTTTGGACTCGGTTTAGTTTATCAAGAAAATGTCTCTAATACTGGCAATTTTACCGGTGTCTACGCCTAGAAAGAATCTTTTTAACATTAAGATATCTGATAGGATATTATTATGTCAATTGTGAAATAGTTAATAAATCAATAATTAATTAATAATATAATAATATAATAATAGTAATAATGAATAATAATAATATAATATATTAATATGAATATATTAATAATAATAATAATAATAATAATAATTATTATAATATAATAATAATATATCGATAATTTCGCAAATATATATAATATAATAATAATAATAATAATAATAATTAGTAAAATGAATATAATAATAATAATAATAATATGATAATATAATACATAATAATAATGAATTATAATAGATAATGAAAATAATACTAATAATAATATAATAATAATAATGAATAATAAACTAATAATATTTGAGAATTCTAATCTTGGAATAATGGAATTGGAATATCTAAAATAATAAATTTAACAAATGGAAATAATAATAATAATAATAATAATAATAATAATAATAATAATAATAATAATAATAATAATAATAATAATAATAATAATAATAATAATAATAATAATAATAATAATAATAATAATAATAATAAATAATAATAATAATAATTAATGAATAATAATAATAATAATATAATGAATAATAAGATGAGATTATAATAATTAATAATTAATAATAATAATAATTAATAATGATAATAATTAATAAATAATAATAATAATGAATCCAATAAATAAATAATAATATATAATAATAATTAAGTATATAATAACTAATTAATAATATAATAATAATAATAATTAACATTGTTCATTTTATTTTTTTGAATTGTCATGAAAATAAAAGAGGAATGCTAAAATATTCCTAGTTGGCACCTCTTTACGAATAACCTTCAGTTAATCCTTAACAATTGATTTAAAAAAATTAAATTAAATTAATGACTTCTGTTAAAAACACAATTTCCCTGTATTTGACTATAAAAACAGGAGTGTTAAAACCAGTTGCTCATAATTTGCAGAACTTTTCCTTAAGTGAACATCGATGGTCTTCGAAAGAATATTTGAATTTAAAATACATAAATAACAAAGGTGGTATACGATGTTATTATTCAGATTGCAATTTTACAATAAGGTCATATCTGCAATTTGAGTACAGAAATGTAGTTCTTCTAGAATTTTGCAAGATTTTTCCTTGTATGAGATTTCTTGTTCAAGTAATATAACTTTCATAGTAAGTAGTAGTATATATTATTAATAGTATAGCGTATATATATATATTATATATAGTCTATATATATTGTATATATATATTTTATATAGAGCATATATATATATATAAGTATATATATTATATATTAGTATATATGTTAATATATTATATCTGAACTTATAGTAATATATATATCTGTAATGTCTCGTTTGGTATATAGGTATCACAATATTTTATGTATAATATAGTGGTATATATACTATATTACTATATATCATAGTATAATATATATAGATTATATAATATATATTATTAATTTATGATATATAGGTACGTTTATAGTATATTAATACACTAAGGCTAGGCTATATAGTATAGCTAGTATAGTATAAGCTGATCAATTATATAGATTATAAGCTATATATATATACTATAATATTATAGGTACTATTACGTATACGCCTTTTCTTATGATATATATTTATATATATAATTATGTATATATATAATAGTATAGTATATATATATATAATATACTACTAGTATTATATAATAGTGATATATAAGTGTATTAGGTAGGCTATTATTATAGTATATGTATTATATATATTATATATATATATAAATATATATAATTATATAGTATTTATATTATATTATATACTATATTATTTAATATATTAAAGGTAGTATAATATATATATATTATATATAGTATATATATATATATATATTGAGGAGAGAGAGAGGAGAGAGAGAGGATGATGAGAAGAGTGATATTTATGTTCAAGTCGTTCGGGTCTAAATTTTAGTGACGCTTCAAGGGGACAGTTTTTTTGAGACGTGTTTTCTATCTAGTCTATCTATCTTATCTATTATCTATCTTATCCTTTTCTGGTAATGATATAGTATCATATAGATAGAGATATATTATATAAGCTTATTTACGATATTTATGATAGTAAATTAAGTATATATCTACTATAGTATGCATATTGATATATATTTTATTATATATTATGTTATACTATCATATATATATGATAATCAGTAAATGGCCGGTATATCGGTAGTGAGGTTATGATGCTTTAAGTAAGGTCATGTTGAGTAACTTTAGTTTGCTAGGTATTATGATAGATTATATTTAGGTCATATGATCTCTGTGTGTGTGTGCTGTGTGTGTGTGTGTGTGTGTGTTGGTGTGTGTGTGCTGTGTGATTGATGTGGCTTCTGTTGTGTGTTGTGAGATTTTTGTAGAATTAATAGAAGAGATTTGGACAGACGTAGAAAGATTAAGTGACCTGTATTATTATAGGGGATTGTTTAGTAGCTCTAGACTCTTCTGTTTTCCCACGAAAGACTGGTTTATGTATAATGTGCAGTTCCGATATTGTACGAAAAACTACAAAGTTTTTTATATAGTATTTTTATATATTTTCTGCCTTTCAGGAATCATTGCGAGATGCCGATAAGAAGCTGAGAGATGGACATGTATTTTAAAATGGTTTTAAATGTTTTTAAATTGTTTATTATTATTTTAGTAGTTATGTTCTTTATTACTTCTTCTCTCTATCTGTTGAATTGTTTGTCTTATATTATTGTCTGTGTTCTATTAGAATCTATATATAGGAAAGATGTAATTGTAAAGTGATTAGCTTCATGTTTTAATAATTTTTATGATATTTATAATATTTATTGGTTATTATTGTTTTCTACTGGTTAGTTTTTATATAAATTTGATTTAATGAATTATATTATGTTTGTTATATATTATTATTTCAATGATAAAAATAAAGTATCTATAATTTAATATATTTTTCTTATTTTTTATTTATTTATATTTTTTTGAATAGAATTATATTCTCGGAGCTTTGAGTGGTATATATATTCGCATTATGATTTTTTTTCCATAATTGTTTTTTTTAATATTAGCTTTGACTATTTATTTTATATTATTATTATATATTATATTTTATTTTGCAATGATGCGGCTGTACATATATTTACGCTTTACCTACGCTATTTTTTTTCCTTTAATTTGTTTTATATTCTTTTTTTTTTTATATTCTATATTCTTATTTTATTTTATTAGTTTCTTTTTAGTTTTATACTATAGTTAAAGGATATTTTATAGAGGTTTGTTGAGTTGTGTTGTAAGAACAATTGTTTGAAGTGAAGTTTTATTATTTATCATATAATATATATCTATAATTTTATTTTTTTATTATACTTATTATTATTATTTATTACTTTATTAATATATTATAATATATTTTTTATATATGGGGTGTTTTTTTATAAATATAGAATATCGCGGTAATGTGATTGTATAGTATATATATATATATAGCTAATGAAAACGTCCTCCAATGTAGTAGCTATATATATATGTCATTGAGCTAAGAGTATGACTGTGGCTAATATAGTGACGTATATATAGACTGATAAGTTAGTATATATATAAGGATATATGTATATACTAGCTATAGTATGTAAATCCTGACTCTGAGCGAGGGGCAAGGTTCGCAAAATTTGAGTTGCAGGGCTGACGCCTAATGTTGTTCGACACCATCCATATGAAAATAGACGCATAAATTCCGGAATTGTTCTAGCAGCGATTTTTTGAGTCGATAGTGATAACTCAGACTGTTGACTGGGCTCAATGGTTAGTATTGGCATTGACTGCTTCGTAGACGTCGTTTTTAAGAGTTGTTTTTCTTTGTCTCGAGTATTCTTCAGTCATTTTTAAGAGGTTTTTCAAAAGCGTGAGTGTTGTGTTCTTGGACTTTTTAGCTTCGAATCTATCGTTACAAATTTTTTCGACATGGAAAGCAAGTTGAATATGCCTAGTTCGGGTCCATTTACCGAAGTGACTAGTTGTACAAAATGCACGTAGCCTATTGTTTTGCTGGATTTTTGATTTGGTGTTTGAAATTTGTTGCTCACAGCATATCAAAAGTTCAAACAAACTTTTTTTGGTTTTTCAAAATGAAAGAATGCGATAGATTTTTGGTCGTATGTCAAACGTCGATGCAATCTGGGTGAATTATGTTTTCAAGAGCATTAGTGTATGTCAAGAAGATGCATATTTTTTTTACTGTAGATAATTTCTTTGTATATGCATGTAGTTTAGATTTGTTCTTGGAACATATTTTCCCAATGATTGTTTTGCAAATTTTACAAAAAAGTATTTTTTTTTATAGGATACAAAAAAAATCTAAATAAGAAATAAGATGTATCTTACCGACTATACAACTAAAATTTGATGTTGACCATGCAAGAGTGGAAAAAAACTATACCCGTAACTTTGACAATTTTTTGATGTCAGAAGTTTCTTTCTTTTAAATATAACACAAAATTATGACTTCTTCCGAGCCATATTTATGTAAAAATTTAGAGCTTGATATAGGTCGGGTTAAGCACTATCCTTTCTTTATTGATGATGTTAATTTTTTTTTTTGTATCACTCAAAAAGTAAAAGAAAATTTGTAAAAATTTCCAATAAGAATCTTTTGTGGGGAAATCTTGTACGCTAAACAAGATCGATAAATGACTTCATACAAAAAATGGTAGTTATGACCTCGACTGACATTGCTCTGAACATTTCTAGTTCCAGCTGATCGCATGGGAAGCATAATAAAAAGATCTATCGTACGATTTTTCGATTTTAAGAGACCAAAAAGTGGGATTTTGAATTTTGACATTGCTGATCACAAGCATCAAAAAAGATTTCTAAAAACTAGCTTAGTGCAGTTTGTAGGTATGGGAGACCTATCTCTATGTATATGTTCAGCGTTTGATGGCATTTGAAAAAAAATTGCTTGTGAGCTTGGCGAAGCTAAAAATATCAAAACATTAGGTTCTGAAAAAGAGTTAAAATAGCTGAAGAATGACTACAGACAGGAAACACTGTCAAGAAACTGACGTTTTAGAAGGTCAGAAAAAGTCACAGGGTTTGGTGGTTGTAATTGGAGGGTGCCAAATCAGGCTGCACAAGATTCCGAATTTTTATGTCTATTTTAGGGGGGGGGGGTGAAAATGGGCTCAGCCCGAACTAAATAGTCTGGACTGCCTGCCTTTATATAAAATTAGTAAGCTACAAATGTTCAACCAGAGGAATTAGTTTAAGATTTTAGGATAGAAAGCTGAAATATAATTTTGCGTTGCCTTTAAGAAAAAAATCTTTTTAAGTGAAATTGATAGTTACGTAAATATACACGGCGTGTTGCTCATTCATTCAAGAGCAGGGATTGTATGTAAATTTTGATGGATGAGTGGAATGTTTGTCATGCGATACCAGGTAAGAATTTGTAACAGAAATTTAACTGAATTCATAAGAAGTTAACTGGAGAAAGAATTATAACTAGAAGCCAGAGCCGAAATATTATATCATAAAATAAAGTGAAAGAAAAACATATGTGCCGGTCCGAGCTCTGTTAAACCAATGGAAAGGTTTGTGAAGAGAAGTTGAAAAATTGTCGAATGTGAAATGCTCGAATATTTAAGTAGCCTTTGCAACGCAGCTTTCTTGATCAAACGAGAGCTTGAATTGGATCCCAACGATTAAGTAAGTGAGGAAACTACTTCCACAATCTTAGGAAGATATGACAAATTGTTGAGTGATTTATAGACTAAGTAATTTGTGATAATAATCAATCTGAATAATAAATGAATAATAATAAATGAATATAAGTATAGATAATAGATATAATAATAAATGAAATAATATGAATATAATGCACATATATAATATAATAGATGAATAATAGTAAATGAATAATAATAATGAATAATTAATATAATAAAAATAATAATATATAATAATAATGAAAGTAATAAGTAATGAATAATAATAATTAATAATAATAATAATAATAATAATAATTAATGAATAATATAACTAATAATAATAATAAATAATAATAATTAATAATGATAAATAATAGATATATTATAATAATGAATAAATAATAGATTAATATAAATAATAATAATATAATAATATAAGATAATAATAATGGAATAATGAATAATACAATATTAATAATAATTAATAATAATAATAATAATAAATAATATATATAATAATATAAATGAATATATAGAATAATAAAAAATAATAGAAATAATAATAATATCTTAATAATATAAGATGATGGGAGGCTATTGATGAATGAATGATGATGATGATGATGATGATGATGATGATGATGTATGATGAGTGATGATGATGATGATGATGATGTGATGGAATGATGATGATTGATGATGATGATGACAATGATAAAATAATAATAATTATAATAATAATAATAATGAATAATAATAATAAAATAATCATAATAATAATATATGATATAAATAATATTAATAACTAATAATAATAATAATAATAACATTAATAACATCATAATGTTCTGACTATGCCATGAGTGGAGACAGCATATCATACACCAAATAAATCGACACATTCCTAACCAACAACTATCCTAACGAGCAGCCCGACCTTATGGTACTTTGATAGCGTTGAGCTCAAGCCAGAAAAAAAAGGTTCGTAAAATTTATTTGCGAAGGGTAAAAGGTAAAGCCTCCGCCTATTATTAAATTCGATTGCACAAAAAATTAAAATAAGATTAAATAAATTATAATGGTCTTCTAAGGTCTGTAAAATTTTAATCTAAATTCTAAAAGAATATTATTGTTTCTAAAATTACATTATAGTAACAAAAGCCTATAATATATAATAATAATAATTAAATAATAATAATATAAAAGTAGAGAGTAGGAGCAGAGGGACTGGTTGTTCTCCATTTTAGGATCTACGCACTGTACCAATGATAAATAACACTCTATACCAAATGATTACTCTCAAGTAAACGAAATTAGGCTCAATGTTAAGAAAACTTTAACTATGAATTCCGCAACTATCAGTTATAGCTTATTTGTATTCCTTTAAACAATAACAAAAAGAAAATATATTCAATGCCTTTCTAGTAAAAAAATATATTTATGTTTACACTAAGACAAATATATATATAACGGATATTTAGATATATATTTAGATTGTTATATAATATTTATATATATTTATAGTAATATTTTCTTAGTTAATATATCGCTATTATTATATATGCTATATATAATATAATATAGCTCACCGAAAATAATAATAATAATAATAATAATAATAATAATAATAATAATAATAATAATAATAATAATAATAATAATAATAATAATAATAATAATAATAATAATAGATTATAGTAAATTCTTATTGTTAAGATGAATCAAGACAGTGTAATATAATAACATTTTTTAATATTAATATTTGTCTGTTAAATAGAAAAGAATAGGATAATAACATAATATAATAATATATAATAATAAGATATTAACCGGTAGAGCATAATTCTGTGAAAAATCAAAAAAGCTGATTTTGAGAATTTTTCTAATACCGACAAATTCCTCTCGATCTGATGATGTATAGATTCATCTGAAATCTCTAAATTCATGAGTTTCCAAATAACATAAATTTTTCCAGCATTTCAATGTATTAGCCTAAATTAGCGGAAAATGATCAGCCTAATTTAAGAAAGAATGTTTGTTTGTGAGAATCTGGTAAACATTTTTGCTTGTTTGGTCAAATTCTAGGTAAAAATTCATCAAAACAGATATATATATATATATTATTATATAGTATATTATATATATATATATTTATATAATATATATATATTATATATATTATATATTATATATATATTATATTATATATATATATTAATAATCTATATATATATTATTAATATATAATATAATATTTATTATATAATTATATTATATATTATATTGATATACTATTATTATTATTAATATATATATATATATTATAGTATATATATCTTTATTATCTATATATATATTTATATATATATAAGTATAAATTATATATTATATTAATATATTAATATATATATATATATATATATATATTATATAGTATATATAGTATTATATATATATATTACTATATATTATATTTCTCACGTGTTCTTCATTAATCAATGTAGTTATGTCAGATTATACAGGTTCTTGCCAGTTTGCCAGTGAGATTGGTTGCGGATACTGGGGGTTCCAAATTTTAAGAAAGTTGGATGTCATAAATGGTAACACTCATTTCCCAGAATCGAAAAGTAAGATATCTTTATTTTACTTACCTTAATGTGAAGTAGTAGAGTGCTTTAGATTTAGGAAGTATCAGTCAAAGATTTTTCATATATAGTTTATGCATATCCTATTTTAATTTTGTTAATTATGTTACGTCTTGTGATGGTGATTCATAAGGTTCATTGTTTGATTAATAAGTGCTGAATAATATAGGTGTATTCAACTCTGAAATACTATCCAACGGAGGACAATGTAGTTGTTTTTCTGCATAAATCGATTCGTTTTATTATCTCAACTTATAATATAAATATATTATATATTTATATATATATATAGTATATTACTATAATATATATATTATATATATTATATATTATTACTATATATAGTATATATATTTATTATTATAATTATAGTAGAAATAGTATTATAGTATATATATAGTTTCTAGTATAATATATATATATTCTGGAGTATATATATATATATTATTATATATATATATATTATATTATATAGTATAGTATATATATATATAATATATAGTTCATATATAGTATATATAATATATCTTTTATATCTATATATTATATATACTTAGATAATATATACTAATAATATATTATATATATATATATATAGTAATATATAGTATGTCCTATTATATAATTATTATAGGTATATAGTAAGTAGTATATATATATATATACTTAGTATATATAAATTATATATATATATAATCTATTTAAGTGTATATTTATTATATATATATATTATATATATATAGTAATGATATATATATATAATATCTATAGTATATATGATATCAGGTATGATAGTTTTATATTATACAGTATATCAGTGCGGCTTTTGTGGGTAGGAAGAGTATGCAACGCCTACTTTCTTAGTGGTAGCCATGAAAATATTAAAAAGTCGCGATATACTAGTATACTATATATATATATCGTAATATATATATATAGTATATATCTACTGTATATATATTATATAATAATATTATACTATTATATATATATATATACATGTTATATGATTATATATATATTTATATAGTATAATATAATATATATATATGATATAGTTAATATATATATCTTATATATATATATAGTATATATATATTTTATATATATATAATATTTATATATATAGTATTTATATATATATATATATATATATAAAGAACTATTCCGGTTGAAGGCCTAGCTTTAAGATGCCGTCACAATTTCTGCTCGCATTTAGTTTTTTTAATAGTAGCCAGATAGGTGGCAGATTGTATAGACTTCGTCGCAAAGGTCAAATAAAAGTTCCTTATTCCTCTGAGGCTAGGCAATTGTGGGATGTGCATGACGAGTCGTAGCGTCATTTTTTTTTACAAAATAATCCCGATTTACATTCGCATTAGCAAGAAATATAATTAATATTATTTAATAACATAATTAAAATTATTAATTAATTTTATGCTCACTTGATCATCTCTTATACACGAATTATATTTATTCGTAATTGTCACGTTAACAAAGTATTGACTTCAAAAACAAGTCGCTAAGAAAACGCGTTTGAGTCAGACTTTTCCTCGGCAATTTTCGTAGCATGCCTGCTGCAGACGCAGTGCTCGTTTTCTATATTTCAAGTAAGTGAGTGATTTTGTGGGAGTTTTAGTTTGTGATAATACGATTTTCATATTATTTTATATATTAATTTATTGACTGATTTTGTGTGTTTTCGCAACTAAAATTGAGTGTTTAGTTTTATATAAGTAGCGTGGGATATTGGAAATGTATCGATTTAAGTTTCATTAAAATTCACTAAACTTCCTTTTGGTGTTGTAGAGGCCATTGAATTCCAGAATGTTAGTAGTTGTGTGGAGATCCTTTATTCTCTTACAGTTTGGCTAATTATATATATATAATTATTGAGTTTTATATAGTAAATTTACAATATTATATGCTTTATAGCATATACATACTATATGTATCGTTAATTACAATTGTATCTAACTGATATAGTATTATATATATATATAGTATATATCATATTATATATTTAAATGTTTATATAAATTAATTATATATATATATATTTATATAGTTATATTATATATATATTATTATATATATATATATGTATATATATATATAGTAGATATATATATATATTATTATTATATATATTTATTTGAATATATTTGGCGTCAACTCAAGGATTTTGACCACGAGCCGCCACTGGCAATATATTATTATAATAGGTATGCGTATATATATATAAT
>JABUQX010028891.1:22500-33362 GCA_015478945.1 Trachelipus rathkii
CAGAACAGCTTCCTATTCCCTTGCAGGTCCCCAGTCATCCTCCATCCAAGCTGTTCATTTTCCTTTTTATTTCAGCTACGAATGCATTTTTTAACGTTCCTCCTTTGCTCCATATACTCTCATACGTTTTCTTTCGAAGCCTCATCATTGACTTTTAGTACATTCATCCACTCATCTTTTTACTTTTGCCACTTGCACCATTTCTTCATTTCACCATCGACCATTGACATTCTTCCTTTCACATTAGCATACATACATACATACATACATACTTCATTTGCGTCCAGATTTGTTCAGTTCCATCTTGTTTACATTTTACTGACATTTTCAAGTACTATATCATACATTTCATATTCTGTTCATTTAACTACTTCTCACTCCTAATTCCCTTTACTTACTTAATTTTTTCGTTCCTCTCCATCCATGCCTCCCCCTCCACTAACCTAATTTTACATAAATCAATATAATGATCTGTTATTCTCATCTTTAATCCCTCACTGATTTAATACTATTTACATCTCAACATCCACCTCACAAAAAAATAATCATACTATTCCTCGATACAATCTTACTACTTAACCTCTCTTATACTTTTTGGATAGTCTTTTCTCTAGAATGTATTACTTACACACATATCTCTCTCCTCACAAATTTATCACCCTAGACATTCTCATATATATATATATATATATATAAATAATATATATATTATATATTAATATATTGTCTATATAAACGATTATATATATATATATATATATATATATATATATATATATATATATATATATATATATGTGTGTGTGTGGTGTTTTTTTTTGTGTGTGTGTGGTGTGTGTGTGTGTGTGTGTGTGTGTGTGTGTGTGTGTGTGTGTGTGTGTGTGTGTGTGTGTGTGTGTGTAGGTTGTGTGTGTGTGTGTGTGTGTGTGTGTGTGTGGGTGTTGTAGTGTGTAGTGTGTGTGTGGTAAATAATAATTACTTAACTTAAAGTTCTTATAAGCTAACATATAAAATTAAAAGAATCATAAATGCAAAATAATAAGTTAGAGAAAAAGGCTTTCATATTATTCACTTATTCACAATAATGTTCTGTATTAAAATAAAATATAACTAAAGAGTAAAGCAATCGGCGTTTCATAATAGCGAATAATTCTGCAAGATGTCTTGGGAAAAAGTATCTCTTTTTGAGCTTTTTTATTATTGTTGGTCAGTAACGGAGAAACCGCTTCTCGTCGAATACCTTTGGATTAGTTGTATAAGGGTTTGAATTCGTCTGAATTTTGAATGTCTTTTATCATGGATTAAATAGGCTGACAATGCTGCATTAAGCATGAAAGATATTATGAAACTACAACAGAAATAATTTTCCGACTTGCGTTGATAGTTTGAGAGATTACCAAGATATTTAAGTATTGTTGTTTGAAAAGTCTTCAGTTTGCAATAATGTAATGCTCATAAGGGGTTAACTTGAAGGAGCAAGAACCGATTTTGTACTTTTGTATTTGAAATTTGGTTTAAAAAGCGGACTAAAAACTTTATAAAAGGTTTCAGTTTTCTTAAATTGTCCATCTGACATATTCGTGAAGAACCGTAAGCATAATAGAAGATGGATGAAAAACCATGTTAAAATCTTCAGGCAAGCTTACTGTCATTTATTTTCTCTTCAGCTAGTAGCGAAGTAAATATTAAAGCGCAAACGCCGTTACTGTTACAGGTAATAACCACACTGAAATAAGAGATGTTCTGATAAAGGATCTTACATACACGAAGTTGAAGGGGTGAAATTTCTCTACATAACATCTTACAGTCTGTAATACGAATAATGAGGCCAATTATTAAACATATTTGAGTCCAGCTTGGAGAGCCATTGCAGTGGTAAGGCAAAGATGAAAAACTAAAGTTCATATATCGACTTGAAGAGTTCTTTTTTTAAGTTCAGAAATATTTATTCTTTTCTCTTTGACCTGATGATTTTTTAATTAACAAGCAAATTTTTCTATTGATTTCATTTTGTTACTAGGCAGAGAAAATAAAGAAATGCAGTGCTTTTAGAATTAGCTAAAGATTAATTAGGATTGACGCATATTATTATTATATTATTATTATTATCTATTTATTATTATAATTATTATTATTATTATTATGTTATTTATTTATTATTATTATTATTATTATTATTATTATTATTATTATTATTATTATTATTATTATTATTATTATTATTATTATTATTTTATAAAAGTTTTTGATTTTATTTCCAATGTTCTAAATATTTATTTCTGTACATAATTTAATTTCCTTAAAATAATCTTTGAATATTTTCTCTTCTTCTTCTTCTTCTTCTTCTTCTTCTTTTCTTCTTCTTCTTCTTCTTCTCATATGTTACATATGAAAAGTACAATAAATAAATAAAAAAAATACTTATTTCAAAAACACATAACAGATTTGCTTTAAAACAGTAGACATATCCAACAAATTAAATAAACAAAAATATTAACACTTATTTGAGTGGTCTGTAAAGTCTTTGCTAGTCGGTGTTCTGTAGTTTCTCTTCTTCTCTTCTTCTTCTTCTTCTTTCTATTCTTCTTTCTTCTCTTTCTTTTTCTTCTTCTTCAAAATACTAAATAAATTCTTGACAATACGATTACAGCAAATTCATTAGATTCGATTTGATGATGTAACATAATATGGGGCATAAAATGTTTTCATAAACGCTTTCAAACCAATAAACAGAATTTTCTTCACTTACGATGTAATTGAGAAGTGGATTAGTCTTTCTTGTGAACAGCGGCAACATAGATTCATTCAAGAAAGGTTAGATTTACACCTTAAGGAAATTGGTTTTTGAACTTTAATTCATCTCGATTTTTATTTGTTAGAACACTATAATTAGTAGTGACATAGATATGGTAAAATCAACTAGAACTATTGAAATCAATTAGTAAATGTTAAAAATACATCTTAAAAAGATTCGCCTTCGAACTTATAATAATAGCTTGAGCTTCATGAGTAGGAAGTATCCGCTCAAGACGGTGATCTATTCGATCACATTGAGTCGTAGAGATAATCCAAAAACAAGATTCAAACTTGGTGATATGATGTTTGCTGCTTAAAAACAGATCTGTTCTAAGTGAGAAAATAACTCACGTCACATTAAATAAGAAAAATGTTAAAACTAATGTTCAAAACATGTACCAATATGATGATTAAAAAAACATTAACATCTGTTTACAGATAGTGGCACATCCAACAAATAATAAAACACAAAATATTTAACAGACTATGAGTTTGATGCTTATACACTAGATCATTTATTGTCTATTTTTATAAATAAATTGTTATATTTAATGATGAGTATATGCGATATTCTTGAAAGAATAAAATATTTTTGGATGATTTTTTTTTTGTTATTATTTTAATTATTATTATTATTATTAGTATATTATTATTATTATTATTATTATTATTATTATTTAATTATTTTTTATGATTATTGTAATTACAAATATTATTTTAATTAGAAAGAATTAATGTTGTATAGAATTATTTTTCTTCATTATTATTATTATTATTTTTTATTCTATTTTATTTTATTATAAATATATTAAACTTTATAGCATTTATTTTATTGAAATGATTTTGATGCTTTTCTGCCTTCTGAAAGTATTTTCTTTAACAGAAAATTTTCTTTAAAATTATTCTTGAATAAAATATGACAATTGAGAATTATATCTAACGCTACACAAGCTCTCTAGTAAGTCACTCCGACTTTCAAGGATAAATTTTAATTTAATTTTAACAATTTTGATAAAATAAATGCCGTGTATACATATACAAAGAATAAATAAATAAAACTAATATTTTAAAAGTTAGAGAAGATAGCTTACATAGATTTTTTGTCATTTAAAGATGTTTAAAAAATTGGACATTTCCTTATATAATTCTTCGTTTATCATTGTTTATTGTTTCCTTAAGGGAACGATTCATAAAAATCCTTTTTTTCTCGTTTTGATGGAGAAGCTTTCTTTTATGCTGTTTTCGGGATTTTTTGTGATGTTCTTCTTTAAAATGCTGAAATATTTTGCTCGGCTTATACTTATGTTGCGACATCTCATGTTACTGGTTTATGTTCTGAAAGTGGATGTACCGGCCACTTATATCGGATACACAACGAATACCTTCATGTCGGAAGTGGCCGAGATACTGTTTCCTGAAACGGAGTTTTCCGTTTCTAAACTCCACTCTCGACACTCTCACAACAGCAAAGTCTGGAAGTGGGCTCGAGGCGCGACCTATCCAGCACGGAAGTCGCCGTCGGGTAGTCCCCCAGTTTTACGGCGGGCTCTGGCATTCGGCCAGGCATTCAGGGGTCGTCCTCGAAATCGATGTAGCCGATTCGGCGGCAGTCGCACCAGGGCTCGAGGTTCCTGTTTTACTCTTGTTGACAGTTTCAAAATACTTCATTTAACAATCTCCGTCAGATTATTATACAGCCTCTCAATCTCTACCCGCTCTCTTTTTCTACAACAGGCTTACCTATACGAAGGAGTGTGTTTTAGGACCTATCACGCTTATCCGAAGTCACTGCATTCACTCACTTGATAAGTACGTGTTCACGCTACTCCAAGAATTTTTGTCACTTAAAATTACCACGCTAGCCGATTTCTCTCAATAGAACCTAATTTTTAATAAAGTTATTGCTAAATAAAAGTTTTCTTATCCTGTCCTGAAGATTGTCTTGTCAAAGTTTTAAAATCTTACAATATATATATATTATATACTATATAATATATACTATATATACTATATTATATATATATATTATATATATATTTTATATATATATATATGATATTATAAATATATTATATATATATATATAATATATTATAACTTATATATATATATATAAGGTGTGTATATATGTTCATTTACAAGTGTTAAAGGATTACTAATTCATTTGGGTCATACCAGGATAACAAATCAATAATATGAAGAAAGTTTCTTTATTTTAACAATGATATGAAGGGTTTATAAGAATAACCAATAAAATCGTATTAACATTTTATTAAAGCCAGGAGTTAACAATAGATTGATGTATTTAATTCTCAGTAATATATTTAAATTTAATGCACATTTCTTAGTTTGCATTTGTATTGAAGAATGCGATTTGTTTACATGACTTTGCAATGTGGAATAAGATGTTTTTGAAAATAGGATCATTTTCTATTTTGCAAGTCTGCAGAATAAAAAATTACCCACATTCCCACACATACTACATTATACATAATATATGTATATATATATAATAATAATATATATCTATTATATATATATATATTATATAATATATTATATATTATATAATATATATATATATATATATAATATATAATATAATATATTTATATATATTATATAATCTACTATATACTATATATATAATATACTATATATATTATATATATATATAATATAATATATATATAATAACTATATATATATAATATATATATATTTATATACTATATTATATATATAATATATATTATATATTTATATATATAATATATATATATATATATTATATATATATATATATAATACTCAATATCATGATACACACCTCACGGGGCAGGGCCATTTCAAAAGGGGGAAAAATAAATAATAGAAAAAAAATATATAAAAGAAAACAAAAAATTAATAAAATAATGGAAAGTAACACCACCCTTGTTCCTTGCCTATACGCATTCTTTCAGTGGGCGCGACGCAGGCTTAATAGAGGAGCTTGAATAATTGCAAGGAATAGAGAAGGCAGGAGTTCCCCAAACAGATGTGACTGAAAGAAGGAGGCACCAAAATGAGTGATCCTTGAGTGTCAATATTCACAATATTCATGTGAGAACAAGGCACCTATTGTGTTTACGAGGGCGACGCAGTGGGGAAGGAATGCGAGAGGTTAATTCTCTCGACACCTGCCGTCGTAATACTATAGAAAAGGATAGGACCACTTTACGTCGCAGAGCAGAGCGTCAAAGGAGTAAGCAAGTATGGGACAGTTATAAGCTCTTAGCTTAGATTCAACTTTCCAAGACGGATGAGAGGATCCACATAAATGTGAAGAACAGTTTTAATATTGGTAAAAATTTTCCGTACTGAGACTTTCAAAAACGAGTAAATAGACCAATCAGCAATATTACTGTCGTTTTTAAATAAGGGGGATAAATTGTAGAAATATTCAAATACTTCGGCCTAACATATCTTTATACGATAATATACAATATTATATATGATATATATATATATAATATATATTTATATATATATATATACATATAATATATATACTTATATTATATTATTATTATATATATATATATATCCTATTTATATATATAATATTATATATAATATATATATATATATATATATATATATATATATATATATATATATATAATATATATATATATATTATATATATATTTTGTATATATATAATATTATATTATATATATATATTAATATATATTATATAATATATATATATATATATATATATATAAATATATAACATAATATATATATATATATTATTTTATTATATATCATTATATTATTATATATATAATTAATCTGCATCTGGCATTACATTTTCAATTTTTTTACCCGCCTCAGCCTAGTCTAAGGTTTAAATCTAGAAAATAGGGCTATAGTCTATGGACACAATGAACAGCAACACACTAAGAGTGCTTAAACGGACATACGGGTTCAATGTCAATAGTGTTGTTGAAAATTGAAAAAAATATTTAAAATTTATATATATATAGATTTTTTAATTTTTTATTTCTATTAAGTTAATCCTTAAATATACAAAAAAAGAAAATAAATAAATAAAATAAAATAAATAAAAAAATAAATAAAATAAAAATAAAAAAATTATGATTTTTTTAATAAAAACAAATCAGGTAGAAAAATCAGTTGATACTTTCATTTGATTTCTTCGTGCATCTCTGCTTCTAATGACAAATTCCGTATTTATGCTCTTATTTTTTACAAAGCGTTACATAAAATATGAAAGTTGTCATTAACAAATTACTCAGATTTATCGATAAGTTCAAGAAGAGCAGAAAGATTTCCTTATTGTTGTAGGAAATTTTAACTATCATAACTGCAAGCGATAATTGGTCACATTATAAATGAATGGCAAACCGATTTTTCGTCAACCTTTGTATTTGAAAATCATATTAGAGGCATAAACTTGCTAATAGTCTTTATAAAAACGACTCTATATAATTTCTCTAATATATATATATAATATATCAATAATTTATCCAACAGAAATACAATAAGACGGAAGTCAGAAATCTAACTTTAGGTTTTAATCTCAATTATGCTAATTTCGCCAATGCAATATTTTAATTTCAATTTGCCTCTATGGCGATGAAAGCCCAATCCATCTTTTGAAGGGAGGCTTTTGTGAGTGGATATAATGTACAACATATAACCAATTTTGTCGGAAAACTTACAATATATATATTTCAAACCATATAATCTTTAAATTCTTAAAGAATTTCATTTACATATATTACTTTTGGAGTTGCAACGTGTGCAGTATTTTGGTATTTCGGGGGTGACTTGTCTTTTTATTTTCGTCCTCCTTTAATACAGTTTCATACTATACTCCATTCAAACTATAACAAGTTTCATAAATCATGGTTATATAATATATATATATATATATAATATATATATAATAATATATATATATATATATATATATATATATATATAATAATATATATATATATAAATATATATAAATATATATATATATATATATATATATATATAGTCGATCTAGAATGAAACGGCGCCACTTTATATACGGGTACATTGAATGGAAATAGGAGGCATATTTCTGCTGAATGTATGAATTAACGGTTTCGTTACGGAGAAACGTCTCACACCAGTTAACTGTATAAGCTAAATATTGCGACGCCGGCAAACTAACGTAAGAGAAGCAAGATTTACAGGTAGTGTGTGGGCAAACGACAGCCAACGAAATTGTACCTCCGCAATGAGTCAAGTGATAATCTATCGCAGGGTTAGTTCACCAACATACAAATGTCATGTCTCCACCTCTCACATGGTCTTCATATTGTCGTGTCGTAATATTAGTGTATCATAATATTACATATGTTATTCGATGCCCCACACGTATTGCAACAAGGAGTATGCCAATATTGTGTAACCGTACGGATTGTGTGACGTGAATGCATATGTCGTGCGGAATCCAACAAGACGGTTGCCGCATAGGTCTGTTTTCACGTGACCGTATCAGCAACTATGTGATACTGGGACATTTAGATCGGACGGCATTTCGGATGGAGTTTATGCGATACTTCGCCACCGCTATCATGCCCATGACATTCTCCGGTATTTTGGCGCAAACCCGTCATCAAGTGTACGTAGAGCAGCGGCCGAACGTTAGATATATTGAGAAAACTGGCGGAGGCTAGGCGCCATGATATCATTTGCAACGTTACAGCATTTACTGCCCTACCGATATAGAATGTTGAACACGACTCCCTCTGTGAATGATTCATAGGGCAGATCCGTAATAGAGAACATACTTTCTGCAGAGTCAGTTGCTGTGGGAAGATGAGCCATCTTCCGTACGTAGACGTGGAAGCTCATACATGAAGAACAGTCACCGTGTGGGGAGCAGGAGAATCGTACAATCAGAGAGCAACATTACCCAGAACGAATTTAAATGTAATTTGTGGCTGAGATTACTGGGACACAAATCCTCATGGGCCCTACCTTTTAAGCCTTGACCGTTTTGAACGGCAGCTACCTTCAGTTCCCTCCGGAATGGGTTCGGAGTGCTCTTGAGGATGTTAACAGTGTTAATTACGTAAACATGTGTTTAGTTGGATGGTTACCCAGTTTCACTTTTCAGAGACACATGCACTGATTAATACTAACTACCCTTAAGATGGGATAGGGTCTGAAAACATGTTCATGCCTCTGCTTCGCCGGATATCACAAAGTTGGACTTTGCCTGGGCGCAATCAAAGGTGTCGTATACGCCACCCATTCAGTATCGTTTTTTTTGAATTGCAAAAAAGAATCAGTCAGCGTGTGCAGACATAAAGCAGATGAACGGCGATTGGTTGATAATGTTTGCTTTTAAACGGGGGTGCGTGCCGCAACCGGGCTGGAGGGGCTCATTTTGATAACTACTTGCAACATGTATCTGTGATTGTTAGTGTCCTGGTTAAAATTTGTAATCGTGTTGGTTATGGGGAATCAGTGTGGCAAGTACTGCATTCCCACCCTGTTAGTTGACTTTGTCGTTAATAACATTCGTAACGAAGGAGTACCAAAGCATACAATGTATACCGAGTTTTATGACAAATTCATGAAAATAGCGATTGATGGGCGTTTCAATTGAAGATTATAATAATATATATATATATATATATATATAAATTATATATTATATATATACTAATATATACTATATATAATATATATATTATATATATATTATATATATATAATATATTATATATATATAATATATATATATATATTATATATATATAATAGTATATATATATCAAATATATATATATATATTATATATATATATTATATATATATATATATATATATATACTACACACTATATATATATATATATATATATATTTATATATATAATATATATACATAAAATGTACGCCATAAAATACGCCTCAACAGGATCATCAAAATAGAAGTTATTGTTAAAGCATTTTCAGAATAATTTCGATAAATATCTGTTACGATTGTTCACTCCTCTCACCCTTTTCTACTCGTTATCAATCTCTTATCTGATTTGTTAAGTTAAAAATATCAAACCCGAAAGCGCTCATTTCTCATGTTCTGCCATTTTTACATCTGCTATTTTAACAGTTTATTAAAATTGTTGTGATTTAATATAATATGAGAATGTATTTTTACAAATTAATATATTCTTTGAAACAAAAAACTTTAATCCTTTTTTGTATTTGGTTTGTTTTTGAATTTACACCATTTTAACTTGCACTAGAATGGTCAAATATCATTCATTCTGGAAATTAATAATTGAGCTTTCCCAATAAATAGGTTGATTTGCAGAATTGAAATTTGTGTTTTTATTCAGATTTTTACCTCTTGATTTATAAATAATATAATATCGCTATACTAGATAATAGTAAAAATTATCTTCTAATTTAATCTATGAGAATAAAAATAGCATAGTTATGAAACTGAGCTTCATTCAGCACTTTAGCCGTCAAATGAGCTTATACTTTAAAAATTCTAAAAAAAAATCAATGTTTTAGATGTATTCCTGTATTAAACTTTAAGTCCAGATTATCTGTGGCATGTTACATTTATATTTTTATTAGGCTAGACATCCTCGATTTTTGTTTTCTTTATTTTACTGAAAATAAATATTAAAACATAAAGAGCATAATTTTTTTTACTGTAATTGAAAAATTACCTTTCACGAACTTTGTTGAACCTAATTAAGTAAGGGTCTGACTTTTCCTGTAGATAAATATAGCAAGGAAAAAGAGGGATCAACAGTAGCTAAATGGTATTGGAGGTCAGGTGGTAATTTCTGGATAAAAAGTTAATTTATAATCATGGTGTAAATAAGTATTTAATGTTTATGAAGGAGAATTGTTTTATTTAGGTCAATATTGGGACAAATTACTTCAAGGTTTCTTCCACACTTTAAATTTCTTCAAGCCAGAATGAAATACAAGCATAAGGATGTATCCTGAAAGGAAAGAACAATTTATTTTTTCATTTCCCGAGAAGTA
>JABUQX010028892.1:0-5000 GCA_015478945.1 Trachelipus rathkii
CAATAAGTACATAGGAACATTTACATACAACATACCAAAAAAATTAATTTATTTGCTGCTTATTTCTACAGAATTAAAAAAGAGAATTTAGCTAGAAGAAAAAAGGAAACTAACATGAAGATTTTGTTTTCGTCCTGTGACTCGAGACCTTTATAAAGATTCGTCCACAGAAATTTCTCTCTCTCTCTCTCTCTCTCTCTCATATATATATATAATAGTTATATTATATATATATATATATATATATATATATATAATATATATATATATATATCATATATATAATAATACATATACTATTATATATATATATATATATATATATAAGTTACCATCACTCACTGGCAGAGCCATTTTCAAGGAATGGGCTGAATAATTAGAGAAATAAGAAACTCCAAAACTTAAGCCAAACGCACTCGTCTTCTCGGTACGCAACGAGCTTTTGAAAAGAGAAGATAATACAAGTATGAAAAACATTAGATGCATGTAAGGAAGTTCCACAGAGAAGATGGCTGGAAAAGAAAGAGCGCACCACAAATGCAGCAAGTCTGGGGTTCCTGGGGTTCTCAATATTCACAAAAAAATCATGTGAGAGAAAAGCACCCCTTGTGCGACGAGAGCGGCGCAGTGGTGGTTAAATGCGAGGGGTCAACTCTCTCGAGCGAGTACCGTCGTAGTACCTGTAGAAAAGAGATAGTGCGCCAACGTTATGTAGCAGAGATAGAGGGTCAAGGAGGTAAAAAGGTAGGGGACAGTTTATTAGTTCTTTAGCCTTAGACACAACCCTATCCAAGTGGATGGTGGTATCGGAGCCTCTCCCCCAAATGTGAGAACAGTTACTCCATACAAAGGGGGATGAGACTCTTATATATAACTGGACAAACTGTTCAGAAAAATAAATTACCTCAACCTAAAGAGAATTCCCAGCTTCTTAGAGGCCACACTAGCAACTGTTGTTATATGAAGTTTCCAAGACAAATGTTGTTTATGCTCAAACAAGAATATTTATGTTATAACCAGGTGAGACGTTGGAGCATTCGAAAGAGAAAGTGAAGTTGGGATGTGTTTTTTGAGGGAAGGTGTAAGAAGTTGAGTTTTTAAAAGGCTAAATTTCCCAAGGTTGAGGGGACCCCTACTGGAAATCCCATCCAGATTGGCAAGGATAGAATCGGAAAACTGAAGCCGAGAAGCAAGCCTAGATGCAAAGAGGGAGCAAATTTAAAATGAGTAGAAGAATGGAGAGTTAAAAGTGCAGCTGAGATGACCGTTGGTGAAAAGTAAAAATAAAGTAGGAGATAGGACAGAACATTGAGGAACACAACAATTGACGGAAAATGAGGAAGAGGTTGCTCCATCAACAAGTGCCGATATTAAACGATCTGGAAGAAAGCTAGACATGATCAAGCAAAGAGAAGGGGTAAACGCAAAGGAAGAGAGCTTGGAGAGTAGCCACCCGTGCCATACCCGATAAAAGGCTTTCGATATGTCAAGCGCCATAGCACAGGTATCCCCATAGTCCCTAAGGGCAGAAGACCATAAATCAGTGAGATAGAAAAGTAAACACCAGTTGACCTCGAACTTAGAAAGCCACACTACTGATCAGAAAAAGAAAATTAAATTTCAGATGATCCATGAAAGGAGAGTTAAGGAGAGTTTCAAAGGTTTTAAACAGAATACAAGTGAGAGCTATAGGAATATAGTTAGAAGGTTCAATGTGGATACCCTTCTTCGGGATCGCTTGGACTTATGCGCGCTTCGAACACTGAAGAAAGTATTTGTTTGAATACACAGAGAGTATAGTTGAAAAAGTACATACGCCAGCTCAGATGCACACTCCCTCAAAGCACGGGTTGGAGTGCCATTCGACACGCTAGCCTTTTCAACCTTCATATCTCAGGATCCAAAACACCTGATCATCTACAATCACAAGCAGAGACATGTTACACTTGAGTAGAGAAGGAGTATGAGAAAGTATGCGGGAATCGTCAGAGTGGAAAAAGATGAAAAAAGGAGGCCAAAGAGATTTAGTCTTACAAGAAGGAGTATTAACTATATAGATCCATCAGAGCGTATAAGAGGAAGAAAGGTAGATTTACATAAATTATTTGAGATGTTCTTGCAAGTGGCCAGAAATTTTTATAACTAAGAGAACCAAAATCAGTGCACATTCATTTAATGAAAGTACACTTAGCCTATACAATAATATCCCTGCAACTATTACGAGCAGAATGAAAATTAGTAAGAGTGATATGAGAACGAGAGTTTTTAAATGCCCATGCGCACTGTCACTCTTCTGTCCTGAATGGCACGAGAACAAGCGCCATCGAACTATGGAATTTGGGGATAAAAAGATTTTCTTGAAGATGGAATCAACTTGCTCATCTCTTCGATGATCACCACGGCCCTTACCTTTTCTGCTCACATCGAAGTCTTCTCCCGACCCAAACAGGATTCATTTCAAAGGTAGTTGCAAAGTAAAGGCACAATGCCCTCCACTTAGCCCGATTAAAGTGTCAGAAAGTAGGTTTGGGGCATGGTAGGGATGCTGGAGAGAAAGTATTATAATTAAGAGTTACAAGGTTATGATCAGAGTTTCCAATAGGAGGGAAAATTGTGTATTTATAACGAGAAGAAGCAGTGATGAAACATAAATCGAGCGTGTTTTAGAATTGGTTGGGGTTATCTGGGATATGTGTACTTTCCCTAATCAGTTGTCAAAGATAGTTAAGAATACTTAATAATCTAGCCTTATTCCCACCTGTATCAGTATGAGAGGAGCCTAACCACACAATGTGATGTACTTTGAAATACCCTAAATAGAGGACCTAAGCCTTTGGGTGAGAAGATGTAATAGTCTCCTGAGAGGTTGTAGGGTATTCAAAAAAAGACTGGAAAATCTGTTTCATTAGGGGAGCAGTATCAAAGGCACAGGATAATGGTAATAGTAGGAAAACAGATTTTAAATCATAGAAAATCGAAATTTAGAGATTCAAGGTTTACGAGAAGTGTTACAGAAGAATTGATGTTTATAAAAGCACAAACCCCACTATTCAGTCGGAAATTCTAAAATAATCTATAGTCGGAGATATTTAGGTTATTAGAGAAACAGACCATGTATAACTTTGTCTCAGACAGAAGTAAAATGTTAGGATGAGAAGTAGAGAGGTGGTGTTCAACAGATTCAAAATTAGCATTCAGGCCACTGACATTAGCAAAGTTAATGGTAAACCCTAGTCTGCGTCCACCCATCCCCCTTCAACAGCAGCGACCAGGAGAGCCCGCCATCTTACAAAATATGAATTCTAATATATAATATATATATATATATATATATAATAAATATATATATATATATAATATATATACTATATATATATATTATAAACTATATATATATAATATATATATATATATATCATTATATTAATATATATATATATAGTAATAATATATATATATATATATATATATATATATATATATATAAAATATATATATATATATATATATATATATATATATATATATATATATATATATATATATATATATATTATATAGTATATATATATAATATATATTATATATATATTTATATAATACTATATAGAGGATAGCCCGCCATTCTTACACACAAATAGTATATATATATATATATATATACTTAATATATATATATATATTATATATATATATTATAATATATTATATATATATATATATATATATATATAATATAATATATATGCATTAAAAATAAATATCATTTCAGAGGATTCACCGTAACCAAAACATGATTTTTCCTTAGATCTGAGATGTAATTTGCTTTAAATGTATTCAAATATATTTTTCATTAAAATTTCTGAAATGAGACGAAAGCACGGACGCTCACTTACGCACACGCACGTACACACACACATACATACGATCATGATTGCAAAGAAGTGTCTAATATATGTGTGTTTCAGATGCATGAAAGTGTTTCCTGTTTTTTCAAATCGTAATTAATAAATAAATTTGCATATAACTTCAGGATTTTAATAATGGCTAATATCAAATGAGCAATCAATAATTTTTTTTGTTCTTAACCCTCCCATTTCCATTTGCCACTCCCCCAAAAATTTAAAAATTTAACCCCCCTCTAAAAAAAAAAATATTTCATCTTTTGAAGTCTTCAATTTTGATTTTGAAAATTTCTTGAGACGATGGAAAAAGAAATTTGTTATGTCATGTGGTTCAAGAATTTTTATTCTTAATTTTGAAATTAATTTTGGTTCCCACTGTATAATCTTATTAAATTTGCATATTAATTAAGGGATTTTAATTAGAGTCACAACCCATAGTCTAATCTATGCATACGGCCAATAAAATTGCAGTTCTCATTTGCCATTTTTAACAAGTTGTTCTAAACTCTAGGCTTGGCTTGTTGTGGGGAGGAATACCAATGCAGTTTGGCGATTCATCTTGGCTTCATTTCTGAAATGCATACGATTTCCAAAAGTTCGCCTCGCAATTAAGATCATATATAGACGTATTCTTCTAGTTCATATATATAAGAGACCAATTTAAACTTATATGTCAATTAGCATTTGCAATTATAAAAATGAAAATGAGAAATATAGTGAAGTGGAGATCGTTTATTTTTCCCCCTGGCTTTCTGAACATAATAAGATTAATCAACTCAATTGAATGAATCGCAACATTTTGTTCCGAACAGAAGAAAGAAAAAACAAAATCATGACGGAGTTACACTTTATACTTCCAACAAATCTGCAGGAAGAAGAGAAAATCGACTCAGAGAGAAGGCCGACCAGCTGTGACATTCAGTCTGGACTGTGGCACTCCATCTGGAATACATTAAGGAACGCTTTCATGTTCCTCTCACCTATCGCCCAACCCCCTTTCCTATTACTAGCTGGCCTCAAGCATTGCAGAAAACAGCGCTGCCAGGCGGCTATTGCTATTAGCGATGAATGGCTCCTTAAGAAATAATGGAATAT
>JABUQX010028893.1:0-20155 GCA_015478945.1 Trachelipus rathkii
TAGCAGGGTGTGTAAAAGGAGGAGTTTGAAAGTAAGCGTATATAAGAGTAAAGTTATGGTTGTGCGTGAGGACAGTAATTGGTGTGCAGTTATGTTAGATGGTGAACATCTGGAACAAGTGTCTGAGTTTAAATATTTAGGATATATGTTGGATGAAAAGAGAACGGACGATTGCAGAGTGTGGTAGGAAAGTTGTGAATGGCAGGAAGGTGGGCTGGTTCAATTAAATCGTTGAGTGGATGTAAAGGGATCGAGTCTCGAGTGCGCTATGGTATTACACGAGGGTATGTTGTTACATGTGTTAATGTATAGTGGTGAGACTATTGTCTGGAATAAGATATATAGATCGAAAGTTCAATGTGTTCAGATGGACAATTTTAGGGACGTGTTAGGTGTGAGAAGAATTAATAAAATGAGGAATGAACCTAATTAGAGTTGTGGTGGTATGAAGTAAGTGTAAATGAGAGAATAAATGTGAAAGTTTGAGATGATTTGGCCATGTGGAAAGGATGGATGATAGTCGGGTGGTTAAGCCGATGTATAGTGGTGAGTGTGCTGGGAATCAGACGGCTGGGAGACCAAAGAAAAAGTGGATTGATTCAGTAAAGGAATACCTGGAGGAGAGAAATGTGAGTTTGGCAGCATTAGGCGAGAAGAAGGTCCATAATAGTAATTGGCGGGGTTTGTTGTGAGGGGCTATGGTTGGCCCACCTGGCCAAGAGAATTGAAACCCCACATTGATGAGGTGCCATGTGTGAGGGTCCGTCGCCAGGTCCCGCATGAAGCGTCTAGGGATGAATTTGCTGACTGCAAGAGTTCTCTAAAAGGCATAAGGCGGCGGTAAGCTGGGCTTTCTTTTATCGACTTTGCGTCATATTCTTCTATACTTTTCTGTTTCCGGTGTATGTTATGCACCTTACCCCAGTCTTGGAAAGAAGGTGATAGATATATATATATATATATATATATATATATATATATATTAATATATAATATATATATATATATATATATATATATATATATATATATATATATAATATATATATATATATATATATATATATATAGTATATATATATATATATATATATACGTATATTATATAAATATTTATATATATATATATATATATATATATATATATATCTATATATAATTATATATATATATATATATATATATATATATATATATATATATATATATATATATATATAGTATATATTGAGTGCGCTAGTCTTACATGAGAGTATGTGTTACCTGTGTTATTGTATTGGGTAGTGAGACTATGGTCTGGATAAGAAGTATAATCTAAAGTTCAATGTGTCAAGATGGACAAATCTTAGGAGCATGCTAGGTGGGAGAAGAAATAATAAAGTGAGGAATGAACGTATTAGAAAATTGTAATTGTGTGGTGTGAAGAAGGCGTAAAGAGAGAATAAAATGAAAGTATGTTGAAATGTTGGCACGTGGAAAGGATGAATGATAGGTCGGTTGTAAGCGGGATGGTTAGTGGAGAGTGTTTGGGAACCGAACCGGCTGGGAGACGAAGAAGAAAGTGGATTGAGTCAGGAAACGAAATGTCTGAAGAGAGAAAATGTGAGTTTGGCTGAGGCAGAGGAATAAAGGCATGAAGGAGAGAATGGCCGGGGTTTGTATGGGAGCATGGTTGTGGGCTTGGTGGCCCAACCTGGGCCAAGGGAATGAACCCTTACATTGACGATTTACCATAGTGAGGGTCCGTCGCAGGCCCATGAGAAGCTTTAGGGTGATTTTCTTTCTGTTACGAGCTTTTCGAACATTTATCATACTCTGCTTACTTGCTTTTCTTTCCAAATGCTGGTTAGCGCTCCTTACTCCCAATCTTGGAAAATAAAAAGGAGGAATAAAATATATATCATATAATATATATATATATATATATTATATATATATATATATATAGTGTTATATATATATAATATAATATATATATAATAATATATAATATATATTATATATATTAATATATATATTTATATAATATATATATTTATGTATGTACCGATACCAGAAAGAGGCCGATACCGATACCGATACTCTATTTTTTTAAGGTGCCGATCGATACCGATACTTTAATAATATAATAAAATACACAGTAATAAGATAGAACATTTGTGCACTCAGGCAACTCAAGATTGCATTCCCTGTTCAACCAATATTAGTCATTTATATTTCATATTTGTTTGTGCCAAAGTGATATTTATTTTTTATAATTAAATAGGTTACCTTTAATATAGAGCAGTTGCAAAATTAATATTAATAACTTTTTTAATGTTTGTGTCTTATTTAAAAAATATTCCATTTCCATTATTCAAGTTAAGCATTAACAAAAGTTTAGATTAGCTTTTATGTTTAACATGATTACAATTTACAAGAAGAAGATTCTTTAAACTAGCTACAATATAAAGAATTAAAAATAAATAAAAGAAAGAGACCTCAAATAATCAGCCGAAAAGTTAAAATAAAAAAACGCTATAACTCAAAACATGCCATAATAAAATACTCCTTTAAGATAGATAATCATTCAATACTCAATTCAAAATTCACAAATTGTGATGCAAAAAAAAAAACATTAAGCTTTCACTAGTCTCTGGCGAGAGCTGTTCCTTTTTTGGGTGTTTACATTCCTACCTACACTATAAAAACGCTCTCTCTCGACTTGATGAAGGAGGAGCTGATAATTATTTGCCTGCAAACACTGATAAAAATGAAAACCCTTGGCCCATTTTCATGCAACCGCATGAAAGGATTCTCTTCTGTAGCAGCATCTCCATGTTTTTCGTAGAGCCTCATTTCCTCTTTCACAGACTGCAAATTTGAATGATCTTTGCGTTCCTTGATGACTGTCTCTTCCAGTTTTTTACGATGAGGTTCCTGGTGTGATTCCTTTGAAGGTCGAATGAGATGTCAATGCATTTCGGCCATGACTTATCAAAGGTTAACATATCCAAATCCTCATTCTTCAAGTAGGTTTATTTGCTGAAAAGCCACCATCGTTCACTATCAGTGCTGTTGCAGGGGTTGCTGATAAGGGGCCGGATTCACTCTCTATCTCCTTTTTTTTTTTTTTTTTTTTCGCCAAGATTTAGGTTCGGTTATGCTATTTTTAATGCATTCTAGAAGTTGTTCACCGTGGAGAGTGCCATTCTGTGGGGTTTCAGCTAGCTTAGGAATCCTTTCATTAGAACCTTTTATTTAGTATTTTTTTTTACAGTATCACGCGCCGCTCACTGGGGCAGAACCCTATTCAAGAGTGGGTGTTTTGAACGCCTCAAAAATCATCTAACGCAAATTACACGCATGAGCACAGACGCAGGCTTTTAAGTGAGGGAACATTAAATTGATAGGAACACAGATGATGGAAAGAGAATTCCAGATGGACAGAGGTGGCAGGAAAGAAAGAAGGCACCGCAGCGAAAACCAGTCTGGGAAGTTACTAACATCACACACAAAACTCATTGTGCCGACAGCAGCACCCCTTTGTGCTACGGAGGGAGTCGGTTAAAGGTGTGGTACGCGATGGATTTAGTTCCTCGAGCATTGCCTCTACAGTACCTATAGAAAAGGGATAAAGGCACCAAAAAACAACATCGCGGCGCAAATATAAAGGGTCAAGTGAATTAGAAAGTACAGGACAGTTTATAAGTCTTTTGGGCCCTTTGACTCAACCCTATCCAAAAAGCCTGATGAAACCAGAGCCCCCGCCCCCCACAGATATGAGAGCAGTACTCCATACAGGGCGGATGAGACCCTTGTGATAGCTTGGAGTTAACTGAGAAGAGGGAAAAAAAGTCTCGCACTCTAAACAGAACCAGTTTTCTTTGAGGCCGCCCTTAGCAGACCACTGTGATTTGAGGTTTTCAAAAACAATTTTTTGTTTATCTAAGGCAAGGATGTTTATATATTGTCAACAGGAGAGACGAGAAACCGTCGAAAGAGATAGAAAATTAAGTGTCTTAGAGAGAGAGATTTGTAGGGAAGTTGGGTTTTTAAAGAATTAAATTTCATAAGCTTTGAGACGACCCAACCTGAAATTCTATCCAGATCACCGAAGAATAGAATCGGAAAGATTAAGGAGAGAGGCAATTCTAGAAAGTAAAAGAGGGAGCAGACTTGATATGAGATGAAGAATGAAGGGTCAAAGTTATCGACATATGAGTGGATAGAGTTTAGATGTGCAGGTGAGAAGATCATTGATTAAAAGTAGGAATAAGTTAGGAGATAAAACAGAAACCCTGAGGAACACCACTAATTGACAGAAAAGGAAGAAGGAAATCGCCCCATTCACAACAGCCAACATTGAGCGATTGGAAAAGAAAGCTAGAAATAAGTAAGCAAAGAGAAGAAGGAAAACCCCAAAGGAGGGGAGCTGGAGAGCAGTGACGCTTGCCCATACCCGTCAAATGCTTGGATATGTTCAAGCGCACCACACAAGTTCTTCCTGTAGTTCCTAAGGGCGGGAAACATAAATTGTTAACAAGGAAGTATATCGCCAGTAGATCTCGACCACCGAAAGCCGTACTGGTATTCAGAAGAAGGGAAAGAGATTCCAGATTGATCTAAGAAGTGAGAGTTGAGAAGGGTTTCAAAGATCTTTAGAAAGAATACAAGTGAGAGGTATATGGCGCGATAGTTAGAAGGATCAGAGCAGCTCCCTTTTCCAAGACTGATGGAAAGTGCTAGTATTGAATAGAGAAATAGTTGAACGAGGGGTTGGGGTCAGCACGGAGCACATTCCTTCAAAACTCGGAGAGGAATGCCATCCGGGCCACCCCCTTCCTAAGCTTTCATAGATTTCAGGAGCTCAGTCACCGATCAATGAAATGACAGGTAAAGGAATAATGCGACACCTGAGAGGAGAAGGAGGAGGAAGAAGGATACCAGAATTCGTTCCAGGGGTTTGAATTTGAGGAAAATGGAGGCCAAGAGATGATTGGCCTTTTCAGTTGGGAGTTTAACAAACAGAAATCATCAGAGCAAATAAAGAGGAGGAAAGGAATATGATTTACAGAAAGTTGTCATAGAGATGTTTTTGGCAAGAGGCTAGAGAGGATTGTCAGTAGGAGAACCAAGAGGTCAGCGCTTTCGTTTAATGAAGTCCGCTTTGCTCGTCGAGGAGTTATCCCTGCAACAATTTCTAGCTGAATGAAAATTGGCAAGAGTGACAGGAGAACGAGAAATTTTTCCACACCCTATAAGCATTGTCTCTAGCCTGATTGGCCAGGGGGGAACAAGCAGATCGAACCATGGATTTTTGAGAAGAAAAAAGATTTAGTCCAAGAAGAAATGAACCTGCCATCCCATTAACCATTACAGTTCCCACTTTATCGGCAGAATCTGAAACGCTTCTTAAGAGTCAAAGCAGTCACCTTAATTATAGTAGTTACGTAGAAGCAACGCAATGCCCCCCAATCGGCCCGATCAAAGTTGCCAAATAACCGCATAGGGCAGGATGGAGATGTTGGGAGAGAAAGTATTAAAATTAAGTGATATAAGCGTTGTGGTCAGATTTACCGATAGGAGCGAAGGTGGTGTATTTTTTATAAAGGAAGGACTAGTGGTGAAACATAGGTCAAGTTTGTTCAAGAATCGGTTTGGGACTATCCGGAATGTGTGTAGGTTATTTAATCAGTTGCTCCAAATCGTTGAGATACTGAATGTTTCGGCTTCCTCCCAACTAAAAACTTAAATCAGTACGAGAGGAATCCAACAATTCAGTTTGTGTGTTACATTGAAATCCCCTAAATAGAGGGACTCAGTATTTTGATGAGAAGATAAAACAGTCTCGTGAGAAGTAGTAAGGAATCAAAAAAAGGCATGAAAATCGTTCTGTTAGGAGAACAGTAGCGAAAGCACAAATATTTGTAAGTAGAAGGAAGAAAGATTTTTAAGCCACAGAACATCTAAGTTAGGAGATTCGGATTTCAGACCGTTAAGGAAGTTAATTACATAGGCATATACTCCACCCTTCAAACGGAAATTATAAAAAGTTATAGTTTTTGAGATATATTAAACGAGTTGAATGATGAATCTTAGCATTCTGGGTCTCAGACAAGAGCATAAAATTAGTTTAGAGTTGGAGAGGTTAGTATTCCATGGATGCGAAGAGTTATAGAGTGCCAAGCCATTGATGTTGGTAAAGTCAAAGAAAGCCACGCCTGTGCAAATCTTCTATCATACAGGACACACGCACACGCACACGCAAATCCAAAAAAAAAAAAAAAAAAAAAAAAACAGACAGAAAAAAAATAGACAAAAACCAAAGGAGAATGAGGAAAATTTATTCGTACGCTTAAAACCTAAATTTTAAAAACGATAAAACCCTAATTTACAGCAAATATCTAAAATATGAATAATCCAGAAAGTTTAAAAACTCACACGCTCTCACGAAATGCGTACAAAAAAAAAAAAACAAGATACTAATTGATCAAACTAAAAAATAGATAAAAATCTGGTGATATTAAATTATAATTAAGGTGTCCCCAAAATTACGGTTAAATTTTACGCTAAAAGACCAAGTTGGAGAAACGCTAAAATCTCTAAGTTAAAAAGGAAATCTAGGAAAAAAAAAACATAACTTGGTTCTAGCTATCTAATATCCGCAACTAGATTTTATTATTGAATCTTAAAGTTTCTTCATATTATCACCCAAAAAACGATAAGAAGATATCGGCTAAGATTTCGGGCACATTTATAACCAGATACCGATCAGATCATGTACATCCTACAGCCTAACTGTAATTATTATATATATTATAATATACATAATAATACTATATTATACATATATACTACATATAATATATAATATATATACTATATATAATAAGTAATAATTATATATATATTTATATAATATTATACTATATATATTAATATAAGATATATATATATAT
Source organism: Trachelipus rathkii (assembly GCA_015478945.1). Taxonomy (NCBI): domain Eukaryota; kingdom Metazoa; phylum Arthropoda; class Malacostraca; order Isopoda; family Trachelipodidae; genus Trachelipus; species Trachelipus rathkii. The sequence goes on from JABUQX010028893.1 coordinate 6,942, forward strand.
ATTATACTATATACCAATATATATATATAAATAAAACTATATCATATATACTATATATTAGGTTGTACGATGAACCAGAATTTTTTGTTCCTATCTGGAAGTTCCGACCCGGAACTGGAAACTTATCGGACTTCCGCTACAACCTTAACATACTCATACGGAAAACTTGTACTCGATTAAAAAAGTGGTCCAGTCTCTTAGAAAGTATCTGGCAATCTTGTCATCATCCCATATTTGACTACCTTAGTTCTGTAAAGCCAAAGTTTGATTAAGGGCAATCAGTAAATTTATTAAGTAAAAATACGAATTATACACTAGATATATAAGTAAAATAGGTGTCAAAAGTTTTTAAAAAATAAGAAAAAGATATCGCTCGAGCAATAAAAGGTAGATTTTTGCTCTAGTTTGTAACGCCATTATTGTCGATGATTAATAAAACAATATTTCGGACCATGTTATAAAAAACCCGGTAATCTCTCTCTCTTCCGTCTTCAGCTTTAAGCCAGTTTTGTTTTGCAATTTGCCTAACGAAATGTAAGAATGTTCGAGCTTGCGGTTTTCGTTTTTTGTCAAACTGTAGCGCACAATTCGTAAGGAAATTCGCTAATGTCGTATTTAAGGGTTGCTATTTCCCGAGCTTGCCGAATTTATGCACGTTCTTTACAAAAAATGTAAACAAACAAAATGGCGGCGTGGGTAGGCCCGTTTGAATTTTGAATGTTTCATTCAATAAAATTAGCTTTTAAATTCCAATTTCTTCTAAATCGAAAACTTCATACAGTAGATTGGTCATTATTTGTAAAATAAAACCATTTGTATTTTATTAATTTACCGTATGTTATTCCAAAACACGTGCTCTATTCATAACAAGACTGATTCCATTTTTTGTAAGCAAAAGTACTTTATGAGAAATCGCGATCGTTTATGCACAAAATTCGTGATAAAACTCGGTAAGCATTTCTTATCGAGCGTTTAAGCACAAATTACAAAAAACAAAAACGGTCTTACACTCTTCATGCTAAAAAAAAAAACTGATAAAAAACTTATATTTTTTTAACTTAAGGAAAATAAATACATATTTGTGAATTGTTGATAAACCTTTCTGTGTGTTAACTTAAAAACTGTGTAGTAGTCTATTAATTACTAATAATTAGTGAAAGCAAAAAACTTATAATAGTTGAGTTTGATCAAAATTTGATAAAATCTCAATTTTCGGTTCGTCAGCCGAGGAGCTTGCTCGCGTGGCAAAAAAAAAAAAAAAAAAAAAAAAAATCCATTTTGTTTATAAACAAAGTAGGTGTGAATTGGGTTATTCCCGTGAACACTACCTTCACTAAATCGCTTTACTTAGCGAAAATTCCTTCCGTTTTCGTGAATTTATTACGTATAATTCGCTGATCAGTTTCTATATTATTTTTTATGCATCAATCATAACGAGTAAAATGGACAAATCAATTAACTGATTTTAAAAAAAAAAGACATTGAAAAAGTGGAAAGTTGCGGTTAAATTCCGGCGCGTAACCGAACTCTTTAAAAAATCGAGGTCGTACATCGTCATTCGTTACTCAGAGACGCGGAGTCCAAGTGTTTCTAATCCCGCTGATGGAGAGTAAAATCTCCTTTGGATGGCCTGGATGAGAAAACCGGGTGCTTCAAAAACTACGCTTGAAGCGTCTTTTTTGGGGACGTGGATGGCTTAGTGGATAAAGCGCCCGGTTACTGTTACCTCAGCAAGGCGGAGTTCCAGTGTTCGAATCCCGCTGATGAAGAGTAAAATCTCCTGTGACTCATCATTTTTTTATGTGTATGTATATTATATATATATATATATATAAAATATATAATATATATATATATATATATAATATATATAAATATATATATATAATATATATATATATATATATATATATATATTATATATATATATACATTCAAGGATCACTCGTTGTGCGTACCTACCTTTTTTCCAGCACATCTGTTTGTGTGGAACTCCTTGCCATTCTTCTATTTCCTGGCAATATTTCAATCTTCCTCTATATAAGTCCCGCGTCTGCGCCCACCTGAGGGAATTGCGTTAAGCAAGGGACAGGGTGGGTTTACTTTCCATTTATTTTAATTTTTGTTTTTCTTTTTGTATTTTTTTTTAATTTATTTATTTGTTTTTGCCCCCTCCTTTTGAAAAGGGCCCTGCCCGAGAGTGGTGGTATCATGTTTAAAAAAAAATAAATATAATATATATATATATATATATATATATATATATATATATATATATATAATATAATAATATTATATATAATATTTATTAATTATTATATATTATTTTCTATTATTTATATATTATATATATATATATATATATATATATATATATATATATATATATATATATTATATATATATATTATATATAATAATATATATAATATATATATATATATAGATATACTCACTAAAGTTTTTTAGGCACACTTTTCTTGCATATTTTTTTTAATTAAAGTTAAACCCTCACAGACATAGCCCTATTCAAAGAGGCGAACTTCTCGTAATTTTTACCTAGGATCCGAACTAGGATTCGAACCCGCGGCCTTGCCATGCGACTCTATATATATATGTATAATATTATATATATATATAATATATTAATATATATATTTATATAATATATAATAATATATATAATATATATATATATATAGTATATATTATATATATATATATAGATTTATATATATATATAAAGGAAAGACTAGATTCGTTTATCTTTTTCAATAAATTACGAAAATTAAAATTAATGACAACGTAAATGCATTTTTGTAGATATTGTATATCCGAAATAGTTGCTTAATTTTGTTGACAATTTCTTTTTAGGTCTCTGTCTTCTGAATGGGGTCGCTATGGTTTGAGATTTAATTGCATTGCACCTGGACCAATAGAAACTGAAGGGGCGTTTTCGAGATTAGATCCAGCTGGGAAGTTTACGGATAGAGTATTCAATAGAATTCCAGCTGGTAGACTCGGAGACGTTGAAGAGTTGGCAAATTTAGTCTCTTATTTAGTTTCTGATTATTCAAGTTGGATTGCTGGAGAAGTAAGTTAATATTTATGGATTTACTTAACAGTTAGTTGTTCATATAGTGTTATCCATAAGTTATTTAAATGATTTGAAATAGAATTTTTAATTAAGGCTGTGGAACCAGTAAATATTTTAAAATATCCGGCTCGAGTTCTGAAAAACTTTACATATAATAAAAAAAAATCTTTAAGCAACACCATATGTCACTTCTCTTGATGCACTGAGTAAATTAAAGTTACAAGTTTGGGAATCTTTTTCTGAATTTGAAAAATGTGAGGTTTAAAAATGTATCTTTAAAAAAACAAAACAATTGATTGATACCCTGAAGTTAAAAGAGTTGTAACACAATTTTTTTGTTTGCATACCTTCATCTCAAGTTAATATGGAGCTTTTATTTTCAGCTCTATTAATTTGATTTGAGAACACGTTTAAAAGAATATTTGATGGAGGCAATCTTGTTTTTAGGAACAAACCTTTTAAAAGCCTATATAATTTTAATTTTAAAGAAGAATATAGACATTAATTACAGCTTCACGCACCCCCCCCCCCCCCCCAAAAAAAAAAAAAAAAAAACTGGCTCCACCAAAAATCTTGCACTTCTGCAGGCCTGATTTAAACATTAAAAAAAGGAAAAACTAAGTTTTCATCACTGTCAAGTCAAGTAAGTTTTGATATTTACTTATAACTACTATCACAAATTTTTATGAAGGAAAATTTTTCACACTCAAGACAAAACCTTTTTCTAATACAAAATCTTTTTTTCATTGGCGTAACTAGGGAATTTTTCTTAGGAGAAGTGAGTGCCATGGCCCCTTTTACAGGAAAAATTTCAGTATCCTTTTATGAATTATTTATTGAACTAAACAAATTTCTGGAGGATCAGGTCCCTTATCCCCTCATAGTTATGCCAAAATCTCACTGTTACGCCCAATGCTTTAGAACAATAAATTTAAAACTAAAGTGAAAAAGCTTACCATTGTAATGTAATATATTTAATTTAAAATATGTTGTTTTTCAGTCAATTGCACTTGACGGAGGAGAGTATGTCTACGGGGCCTCGAGTTTTAATACACTCGACAAAGTAACAGATGATGAATGGAACACTCTGGAAAAATTAATTAGATCTAGTAATAAAAAATCAAAATAAAATTGTTTAAACAATTTTAGACTTTAACAGCAATCTGAACTAAGAAATGATTCGCCTCGATTTTCTTAGAAGAGGACTTATTCAGCCATTGATTAATAGTGGTGACAAATATATTACGATTGTGTGGAATTTTTAGGTTTGCTGATTGGGTTATAAAATTAAATCGGCTTTTATTTATACAACTACTTTCATAAAAAAAAAAAAATCTAAAAAGTAAATGTTTGGGAATTGCTTTAATTTAAACGAAAATAAATAAAGATCATTTCAGAAATTATTAAGGAATTTGAGCAAAGTTCCAGAAGAAATTAGTTTAATTTGCATAATCAAAATTATAAATTAGAACCTCTTTCATATGAATATTTTCTCCTTGATGATTTTCAATAACTATTCACATTAAAAAAATATTGGTTTATAGCGGTATTAGTAAGAAGGTCTTGAAAAGCACTGCATCCTTGAACTGCTGTTAAGTCAGCAAGATTGGGTTCATCATCACCCAAAAGTTTGCCGTCTCTCTGTTTTTACTTCTTTCAACCATACATTTGTCTCTTCATAAAAAGATAACCTTACATCATCCTTTAACCCATGTCTGTAAAGCATCATAACAGGAAAGTTATTTTTCAAAATAAACCCACATTTTAATATGTGAATCGAAAGTACTAAGTCATATGCATTAACAATCTGACCTTTTCTTTAATTTAACCTTTCTATGAATGACAATTATCTTTATCAATTTGCAATTGATATTATCAAAGTTATATATTACAATATATGGTCCTTTCCTTGAGATTAAAAAAAAAAGACAAATTCTACAAGCCAACGATCCCTGTTCGGGCGCAAGAAAATAATTTAATATGTAAGGGTGAGCAACGAGACGTTGTTAAAATATTCCCCGGGAAGGTTAATGAACATAAGCGGCACCTCCCGAACAGGAAGCTTTAATGTCCATATAGCCCAAAAAGAGGTAGAGATGGGCGGAGAAAAATATGAATTATCAGCCGATTTTGTCTTTCATAAGAACACCAAACTGTAGCTTATTTTTTTGTCCTCTAAAACGTCGATTTCGGGTGTTCTTCTGTGTCTATAAGTCATTTCGATTTTCAATTTTTCCAAAACATACAAAATGTTTTTTTTTTTCGAATCAACTCCCAGATTTTTTTCGAAATGAATTCAAACTAAAATATGCATAGATGGTCCATTACCTTCAAGAAGTCTGAGTCACTTTTTTTAATTTTTGTGAGTGTTTTGGTGCTCAGCATTGTCAAGCTTAAAACACCACTTTTTTTGGATTTTAAAATGATAAATTGCGATAATTTTTTTTTCTGTTCGGCGAAAGTGATGAAATTTTCAGGGGTTATGTAGTCAAGAGAAGATGCACATATCTCAGTTGGAAGAATCCAGCATATAATTTATTTTGATTTTTAATATTTAATTTCTTCAAAAAAAAATTTTTGGGACACTTTGTTTTAAATCCTTTCGAGTATACAAAAAAATTATCTAAGTAAAAAAGATGTATCTTGCCGACTAAACAGCCCTGAAAATTTGTGGTTGATCGGACCAAGTAGACGAAAATATACTCAATATTTTACTTTTTCCAACGTTTGAATTTTTGGAAAGGTGAAAATTGATATATTTTTCGTACTTGACTGCGATCAACTATCAAATTTGTGGCATGAATAGTCGGTAAGATACATTTTTTTTACTTAGATAATTTTTTCTTAAGTTTAACAAGAAAATTTTAAACATCATTTCATTTTTGTTTTTAAAAATTTTGTTCCAAGAACAAATCCAAAACTAATGCATATACAAAGAAATTTATCTAATAGTAAAATATTTGCATTTCCAGGCTACATAAGCTGAAAATTTCATCACTTTGCCCGAACAGAAAAAAAATATATCGCAATTTTTTGCATTTTAAATCCAAAGTGAGTTTTGAAATTGGACACGACATCACAAACTCAAAAATAAAAAAGTACTTCAATGAATTTTGAAATGGTAATTGACCAGTATGCATAATTCCAGAGAGTTTCGGAAAAAAGTATACAACATTCGAAATAATGTCAAAAACATGGGTTTTGAAAAATTGAAAAATCTGAAAAAAAGGACTAGACACAGAAAAGAACTCTAAAACGACGTTTTGGAGGTCAAAAAATCTACAGTTTGGTGTTTATAGGGTAAAATCGGCTGAAATTCCGAATTTTATGTCCATTTTTAGAAAGGGGGGGGGGGGAATGGCTTAGGTGAACCGAATATTATAATCCTGTCTAGAAGTAATTACTTTAAACAAAGACTTGACAATAGTCACCTGTTGGGAGTGACATGAAAATCTTTAGATTTTAATAAAAGTTTTAATTTTTTGAGGAATTTTAAGTTGCATTCGAACCACAAAATATTTTGAGAGAAGAGAAAAGAGTCTCTTAAAGTTATTTTTTTCTGAATTGATAAATACTTTTGAAAGAAAATGAATCTCTCAAAGTTTTCCTTTAAATAACAATATGTATTTTGGTGGTAAAATTTATGCTTTGTCGTCCTTAAAACAGGCAACATGACGACGCCTTTTATTCTTCAATATCCAAAGAATTTTACCGTCACTGCTAATAATTAAATAATAGAAATAACATTATTACAAAAAACATATGAAAATATGTTTTAGGATGAATTCAACTACAAAAAAATCTTGCTTTTTAATCTCTGAAGACAAACAATGTTCAAAAACGACCTTAAATCATATGATGAACAATTCTTACATAAAAATAACAATATTAATAGAACACAGTTATGCGGATATCTTGGATTTCTACTGAATTTATTATCAGTCATAATAATTAATGACCTCGATTTAAAGTCGAATAAAAAAAACACATTATTCATTAAAACTCAGTATATTAAAGAAACTGTTAATATGTAAAGCAAGTAACTAGATTTGCACACACGATGCAAACAACAACAACATATATATATATATTATATATAGTAATATATATATAATAATATACTATATATATTTTATATATATATATATATTATATATATATATATATATATAATATATATAATATACTATATATAATATAAGTGATAATAATGTATATTGAGGTGTACCGGAATTCCGGGCGGAATTTGACATTTTTTTTCGGTTCGGTTACGGCCGATTTGATATAATTCGGCCGAACGAATTACTAATTTACTTGCTGAGAAAAATTGCTAGAAGAGGTTATTTATATAACCATAGCCCATCTTTTAACAAATATATATCACGTAGCCTTGTGTAGTATCATACAGTGTATCACATACCTGCAGTATTATTTAAATAAAGTTTAAATCTATAATCTAATGCCTTCTCAGCTCTTCTTTGATTCCCTGCTGTCATCTCAGATTTGGAGAGATATCGCTGGAGCTAATATGTAGAATAGCATGGCATAATTGATTTTGCGTTTATATGTTCGTAAAGATGAGACATGGTTGCCAAAACTTTTAGAATATTGCAAGTATTGCATTTGTATTAGAAGTCGAAAGCTTTAAATGATTGATTGTTTATAATATAACTGAGAGGTTTTTCAAAAACATTCATTCTGTTCTAGAATCATAATTATGTTGCTATTTTCCACCTTTATTTAACATTTGATATTGGCAATAGTTGGGCTTGCAAGATGTGGATCCAAGCTTCTTTTGTGTTTTTCTTTTAGTTCATGTACAGCTTAAAAAACTGGAATGACTGAAATGTGTACAAATATTCCTACATTTCTTTATTAGATCACACTGTTCTGAGAAAATAAGGCATCTTAATAAATTGAAGTTTATGAATAAAAAAGAAAAACTGTGTATCATGCTAAATCAGTTCCAAATTTCATGTTATATGCCATCTCGGAGAGGATCAAATGGATTATGCTTGGAGGAATTTCCCTATTATTCATCATAATTCAAAACTCATAGTGATTTTTAATTCCAGAATGAGAAACCTAAATACTTGCAATGGAATACACAGTCCATTTTTTCAAACTCCGCTGGTAAGCCAGAGTGCAGTTAAAAAGTAAATGAGTCGTTTGAATATTTAGCTCTCTATATATCTGTTAAATGATATCTGATCAGCCTAGATAACTTCTCGAATTACTGTGATTCAATTTCCTGTTTGAAGTTGATAACATTTTCTCTACAAAATTTTTCTACTAGGAATAAGGATAGTTTGTTTGAAGATGGATAAAAGGTTCTATGAATCCCTTCTTTTTGTGAACTGTGAATGGGTTACATCATTATTATCTGATGATTTTCCTGTGATTTGGGGTCATTTATATATGCCAAATCTTTTTGAGGAGAAACTCTCCTCAAAAACTCACTTATTTCACGGCTTGGATCTATTGCTCTTTTGTGGTTTCCCCTGTTCTTAGAAAATACAAGACTCCCTTTTACTATTAAATTTTTTGGACTTCAGATTCCTTCATGTATGATTTTCCATATGTTCTATGAAGTGGGTTGTATTAAATTATGAATTTAGTGAACAGTTATATAAAATACTTTTTTTACATTTCTTTTAGTGTAAAGGGAAAGTCCTAAAATTCGGTTCCGGCGGAATTCCGGCCTGGATTTTTTTTGCGACTAATTTACTTTCAGTCCGGTGGAACTGAAAATTTAGTTCCGGTACACCCTGATCTATAAATGCGCTTTAAATATAGATACATTTGTATTTATACCTTATGTATATATTATATATATATAGTATATATTATATATATATATATATATAATATATATATAGTATATATATAATATATATATATATATATATATATAATATATAGTATATATAACTTATATTTATAAATATTATATTTTATCTTGTACTTTTTTTTTCTGCCAAATTAGCTCGTGTAGAAATTGTTTTAAGTGTTTGAAATTTAAATAGAAGTAAAATGTAAAAAAGACGAAAGCGAGCCTGACAAAGTTATGGAGTCCTCAATTTTTATTTATACATGCAATAAATCTACTACGAGATATTTTTTTCTTAACTTTTACCGATTTATTGTACAGTTTTTTTTAACAGGTGTGCACTGGGGTTTTGCCTCCCGTAAGTAAATGTTTCTGTGCAATGCATTAATTTCTCATATTTATTAACATTTAGCTAACGACGAATAAAAAAAAAATTAATAACCTTTTTTTAAAATATACATGCTTAAAAACATCATGGGTCTTAATTAAAATTGCTCTTTCTCTTCCTCGTTTGTGAACATCATTTTTTTATTTGGTTCATCAGGAGAGAGAGAAGAGAGAGAGAGAGTATGAGAGAGAGAGAGAGAGAGAGAGATGATGCAGTAAAGGAAGTATGTGATCAATGGGATTTCATTTATGAAAGCGGATTAACTGAGTATGCTGTCTGTCGTATCATCAAGGGAGGCAGTACAGTTGCCTATGGTAGTAGTGGAGGGCGAAGGGCTAGTTGGGTAGAGGATCACGAGCCTAGTTTCCTAATATGATGGGGATAATATGGGTCACTTTTACGGGCCTCTCTGCATCTAGTATGTAGCTATTATGCGTGGTGAGTAGGGTAGCTTTCAAGTGAGCCCGGGGTTCAGCTAAGGCGCGCGCGTAGTCTAGGCTTTTTGACTTAGTTTTGCGTGCTTCGATTTGCTGTTGAATAAAAAGGTAGGTACAGGTGTCTTTTGATCCAGCGGCGAGTAACAAAGGGTGCTTAGATGGAAAAGATGCGAGTACAGTATATCTCGGTTTAGGTTAAGAATTTTAATCAGAAGGCACGCACGAGGGGGACTAGATTTGTCGAGGCTAGTTAGGGTATGAGGGGATCCGGTGTGAGACGTAAGCTTGGTGCCGATCCGATAGGCTGACAGGAGTATAGGTGTTTAGTGATGCTAAAGCACCTAACAAGGTGAGTGAAGTGGTAACTAGGTGCAATGGCGGTTTAGCGTGTGAGGCGTGCATCGTTGCTGAAACCACCGGCCCGGTGGGGTTGAGCTCGATGAGATATACAGGAATGTGTTGATAAGTTTGAGGTAAGAGCCGGGGCAGGTGACGAAGAACGAATGGCGATAAATCATGAGTTCAGGTTTGATATGGGGGGGGTGGGCGTCGGATGCGGATGGACATGTAAGCTGGAGAGAGTTAGGACTAGGAGGAGACTGAATCTAGAGGGATTTGTCTGGAGGAGGATTATGATAATGGGTGTAGATATAAAAGTGCTTGCGTGATCTATAGTAGATAAGACAGGACTCTGGGGTGTTGACGCATTCTAGTATAGAAGTGGTCGTTTACGAGTGAGCGAGGATGTAAAGGGCGAGTTTTGGAGAGAGTAGGGGTAAGAGCAGCTATCAAGCTAGGTAGGGAAGGACAGAGACGGGTGATTTGCAGGCGTTCGGGGGGATGATCGTTGGTAAGTCGTGGATTGAGAAAGGCATTTGGCTTTAAGCTGGAGATTTGCAGGCTTTAGTACCTGCGTTGGTTTGATGTGACTTCTCATATAGGAGCAGGAAGTGTACTATTTGGCGAACAAGGGCGGAGGCAGATGTGACGTAAGTAGTGACTGTTGACGGCGGTAGCTCATTGCTGCCTTGAATTCATGGATAGAAAATGATGGTATATACGATGTTGGTACATCAGAGGAGAAGTCTGAGGTGGTCGAGCTCGTGGTTCGGAAACATCTGTATGCGGAAGATGGGTAAGTAGGGGGTGGATTATCACTATGAGAATACTGGCACGGATGCAGTCGTTCTACAGCTTAGGTGATGACGTAGGATTAATTCTTGTAAGGAGGGTTTGACAGTAGAAAGGTCCTAGAGATATATCGAGATGCTCTTGACAGTCTAGGAGTATAGCTATTGTATGAGTGCAAGGGAGTGGGGTATCATTAAGGCGAAAGTGATGCTGTGTCGACAGATTACGGGCTCAAGTTAGAGAGAGACGCCTGTCCGTGGCTAGCTGTCTTGATCTGATAAAGCTAGCATGATCGTTCTGCGCAGTAGAAGAGTTGGCGGCGAATCGCATGAGTTGACGGGAGAGATATTAAAAAAAAAAAAAGTCGGGCTATCCAGGTAGGCGGTATCGAGTCGGGGAATAACTTAAGTAGGAGGGGAGCTTAAGTAGTGAGGGAACGTGTTGCTGCTACTCGGTCTTCGGTTGCTCGTGGCCGTGGGGACTGGATAAGACAGATGTTACCGGGCTGGCTTAGGAATACTAGCGTCTCGCGTAACTAGTCTAGTAGATTTGTGAGCGTGCGTAGTATGACAGAAGGCGGTATTCCTAGGTCTGTGCGGGGGAATGGAGATTATATCAGAAGGGACGCTTAAATGGAGGGAGAGAGGAAGAGGGAGAGAGAGAGGAAGAGAGAAGATAGAGAGAGGAGAGAGATCGAAGACTTTTTAATTTATTCAATGGAAAAGGTAACCATCAACTAGAGTCCATAAATCAAACTTTGACAAATTCACTTCCTGCTGCTATTATCTCACTTCCCCCCCTTAATATATATATTAATATATATATATTATATATATATATATAATTTATATTAAAGTATATAATATATATATATTATATAATATATAATATCTAATATATTATATTATATATATATATATATATATATATATATTATATATAATATAATATTATATATATGATAAATATATACTTTTTTCCTTCTCACCCCGGCCACCCTGTCTTCGGGACTGCCAAACTGCCTTAAGGTACCCTGCCACATCAGCCGGAACCCTCCACAGATCTTCAGGGCTGAGAATGCTCCAGTTGCTTGTTAGAGTTATAACGACAGATCAGAAGGAAGTGAGAGGTAGCAGGTTACAATTTGGACAAGTGTTTGAAATGGCTGTGGTTTAAATTAAATCTGTGTTTATAGTATTGTAGTTTGTTGGTGGCCATCTTCCTTTGGCCAAGAATGATTGCATGGATCTGGAGAGAGAGTTGAATTCTGGAGCGATTTCGGGTGGATGTTCGTTTAGTAAATTGTTAGCTGGTCTGTTTCTTAGGTGGTTTTCGGTTAGGAGTTTGTGAATATGTTTGGTGTCTGATGTATTATTTTGTGGAGGTGGGATATTGTTTAGAATTTGTTTATAGAGTAGTGCTGGAGAGGAAGGGGTAGTTTGAGTCTGTGATAGGTAGGATTAGAGAGTGCGGTGTGACATGTTTTGGCAAAAAATTGTGTCTATCATTTATACGTGTTTGTCTATAGGTAGAATTTTAGTTTCTTCGTGCAGATGTTGTTTGGGAGATATAGAGGAGCATCCTGTTATTATTCTGAGTGCCTTATTTTGAATTATTTGTAATTTTTTTCATATTATTCTTAGTTAGGAGCGGGTGCCATGTGGAAGAGGCGTAATTTAGAATCGGACGGATAAATTGGCTTTTAGATTGTATTGGCAATTTGTTTATTGTTAGTGATATCAGTACTGGCTATGTTTCTTAGCATATTTAGTTTTTTGTTTGCTGATGAAGTTATGTTATCTGCATGTTTTGTGAAGTTTAAGTGAGTGTCGAGTGTTATGCCTAAGATTTTGGGAGTTTTGTTTAGTTGAATTACCGTGTTATATAGGTGGATTTGGGGTTGTATAAGATGATTTGTTTGGTGAGGCGGACAGCCGATTGTCGGTTAGCCATGTTTGGATTAGGTTGATATATTGTTGTATCATATTTGTTGCAGTGTTTAAATTCTGATGTATAGTGGCGATGGTGACGTCATCTGTGTAGGTTGTAATGTTGGTGTGGTCTGTTTGTGGTTGCGGGAGATCGGCCGTGAACAGGTTGAAAAGTGTGGGAGATAGGATTGCTCCTTGAGGTACTCCGTTGTTGATGTTTACAGTGCGTGATTTAATGTTGTTGATTTGAGTTTGGGCTGTTCTTCCCGATAGGAAGTTAGATATTCATTTTTTGAGATTTATTGGGATGTTGGAGTTTATTATTTTGTGGATTAGGTTATGTTTTGGAACTGTGTCGAAGGCCTTGTTGATGTCAATTGTGATAAGTATTGTTTTATGT
>JABUQX010028894.1:0-27427 GCA_015478945.1 Trachelipus rathkii
ATTATTATTATTATTTACTGTTATTATTAATATTACTACTACTTTTTTTTGTCTTCAGAGGACCCTGTTTGCATGTTTGAACACGAGCCTCGTCCAGTTCACTCAGTCCTTCGGATGATGGTTGATATCTTTCAGTGTGCAACCACAGCTAAGCTTTTATATACTAATGATGAGAAAGTTCTTTGTGATATTATTTTAAGACAGTTAACTGATTTACCTTCAGACGATAAGGTCAGTAAAAAAAAATTTTATGTTATTGTAGCACCACTGAATATACGCTTTGTTGTAGATACTTTACTCAGTATTTTATATTGCCTTTTAATTGGAAATTAATTATTTATTAGTAGTAGTAATATTACATTATCGTTTCTCTCTGAGTAGAAAAAATCATAAGACATAGCTAGAAAGGAAGACATTTAATAAACTAGCCAAAACATTGTATATTCTAGCTAAATTAAATGATTAATTATTAATAGACAGTAATTCTGAGATTTATAATTTATTAAAAACAATTTAAATATCATATACTATACTTGCATTGAGAATATTTTCTTCTAACAACGATAATGTTAATGTGTGATGCAGTTCTGGTCTGATATATCAGTATGTATTTCTGGGTCACTTTATAAAAAAGGTTAATTCCTTGTTCAATCGGGCAAATTCTCTCACACTTAATCTACGTTGTTTTGAATTTAAAATAATTCATATATTGCCATCAAACTCCACCAAATTTCTTTACGTGATTGGCTATTGCTACTCACATTATGCGGATTTAATATGAGGCCAGTTCCGTTTTAATCCTATTCGCATGGCCATGTTCGCCGGACCGTCTTTCTCATATATCAGTCATCTAGGGGTTAGCTGTAGATCATCTCACACTACAATTTTCTAATGTAATGAGGTAATTTCGCGTCAGACGAAATATTGGTATTGACTTAGTATTACAAGGTATTCGTATTTAATCGATCTTTCTTCGTTTTCTTCTGGTTATCTGCGTCTTCTCTTCATCATCTCTGCAATTCGGCTTTCGGGCTGGAGTTCTACTTCACTCAATTTCCTCATACTCAGCTCTCTTTATCATCTCTTTTCCTGTCGTCCTCATCGGAAATCTACGTCATCTCTAACTCGTTCTACGATTTTCTCTTCCTTCAAGACTCTCTTCGGGGATATCCTCAAGCAAAGTCATACTTCTCTTTTCATGTGTGTTCTTCTCTTCAGCTATCTTAAAGCTAACACTCACAGAGGATTTACTATAGTGTTCGACTTTAGAATTACTTCAACAGAAGCTAATGCAAATTTTGAGATTTGGATTTCATTATGGGACTTCCAGCAGTAGACGCTTCTAATCCACCCTTCAGTAAAAGTGCTTAATTTTATATGTTTCCTATTTAAGATTATTTTATCGGACATGGCTCGTAAGAGTGCTATCCATGGCGTTGTTCATCACTAGCGCGTCTCATTATAGTCAAACCTTATTAATGAGACTAAGATTTTCGATTGCACTCTCCTGATCTTGTACCCCTTTACATTCCGAATTCTCCAACGTCTTTTTCTCGGATTGCAGTAACCGGAAAAAAACAAATCTTTGTCCTTTCGAAACGTTCTTTTGAAACACGCTAAAACAAAGAGGGAAATTATCTTAACAAAGATAATTACGACTTTAGGATTATGTCATCTCAAGTAAAATAATTGGTCATTGGACCGGTGTTATCACTGAAATTATTCTAGGTTGAAACACATACCGGAGGTTATTCAGTTTTCTACAAGTAGCTAGCGCAGGTTATTAGGAAAACCATTGAATTACGGTAAGTTTATTTAGGGAAATTCTTCTTCACAGAATATTTCTTGGGTCTTTCTATTCGTGATTTTTGTTTGCTAAAAATCTACGACGTCCGTGCTGGATCATAGTGTTTTCGTTTCGGGACGTGATGCGTTGGGCCCTGCGACTATCAAACCTGTGGTGCTCATTAAATGTTTTAATTGCTTTTCGAGTCAATCGAAACGTCCCGGTTATTCAGTTGATTAAGACAGTCTTTTAAGAAGACATTACATGTTCCATAAGAGATTCGCCCCTTTGTTCGCCAGAGGGATTCTTCAAAGGAAATCTGGTGGTGTAGAATTGATCTTGATAGGCTCTTGTTATAGAATAATCACAACTCTAACCTCGTGATGGGATTATTCGTTTGGATTGGTTGCTATAACTCTTTTTCACTATCGGTCGATGCTTTCTCATACGTTTTTCTACAATTCAATTATGTAATTGATTTGATGTGATATTTGGTTGCTGAGGGACGTTATTCTGGTGACTCGAGATTTATCCAAGGATGGTTGTCTCATACGCGGAGTGAGAGCTGAATTTCGCTACTTAAACTTCGAGTATGCGTTTGACACAATCGCTAGACTCATAAATCAGTTCGGAGCGGACGAATATTCTTTAGTGTATTAGGAGTAAACCATCGGCAATGTGACAGCGGAAAGGACGGAATTACTTGCCAGCCGAGTGTATATATATGACATAAAGGAATAAAGCGCTTCTTTTGAGTGGTTCGGTATTTCCTTCATTTGGGGAAAATGGGATTATTTTAAGGAGCTATCTAACAAAAAAGTTATTGGCAATTTATTATTTGCGGTTACAAAGTGGCGATCCTTTTATAAATTACACCGTGTGATCTTTCGAACGCTCTCATTTGTTGGGTGTATTGTTTCCGGACATTCTGGTCTGACATAGGGCTTGGGGGGACTGTTTGGAATTGGAGCAAAGTAAATATAATAGTATGTGCACTAAAGAACATTTAAAAATAATATTGAAGTAAGCTAATATAATTATTCTTCCTTTCAAATAATTGTTTCAACAATTTCCGACCGGGGAACTTCGGGCAAATAGAGATAAAAGACGTTTTAATTAATTTGGCTTATGCGAAGGATATTAGGTAAAAGTCTTGCGCTTATTAAAATTCATAAGGTATTTCAAACACTAAGGGTATTTGCAGTGTGGATTTGTCTTGACAATGTATTTATTTATTTTATTTCACCTAACACTTTTTATCAAAATTCATATTTCTTATCAAATCTACTTAATTGTGGTGTGGTACATATTGGGTAATAATGTATCATTTAATGTAGGCCTTTTAATTTGTTAGTATTAAGTCACAATTTCTCTCTGGTAATTATTATCTTAGTTTTATATGGCGGACATTCTCCTCTCGTTGGGCCATGTTTTCTTTATCTTAGAATTTTTTCAGTCCAGTCTTTCAGGGAAAACCACTAGATTGTACATCAGTATATGGATTAAAATATCACTAAATGTTCTCCATTGTCGCGCATAGTAACACATAATCTTTCTTCTATGGGGGGATGACTGGTTTGAGCATAGCATCATCTTCTCGGTCATTAGCTTCTACTGGCTCATACTGCGGTCTTCTGTGGCCGTCAAGCGCTTCTCTTACATCAATGCTCAAATAATTCCTTCTTGGACTGTCTCTTCGGAATCTCGTCGAAATTAGTCGCACCTATTTCGATATGCCTCTCTCAGAATTTATCTTCAGCGGTGTCATTGCATTAGTTAATGCCTTATCTTCATACGCTCACACTGCTCCTGCCTATTTAACTGTCATCTGCTCTTTCTATTATGTGTATCCCTGACATTTCAGTCACGTAAATCTTGATTTCACTCCTTTCGAATTTTCTTGATAATCTTGGAAATTTCTTTGATTTGGTTCTTGTTAAGCATTTTTCTTATTTCCCATTTTTTCACTCACGAATGGTTTTTTATTTCTATCATTTCGAACTGATCTTCTGTGGCGCTCATATCTTATCATTCGTAAGACGTTGCCAAATCTGCAACACTTCCCTCATAAATTGGATGCTTACTTATCGAACAGGTTTTAAATCGCCGCGTACCAGAAAAATGTCCACACATGAAAATATATTGAAGGATTTTTTTAGTTTTCTATCTATAGATTTAATTTACTCTATACAATGCTGGTTTATATTACTTGGAATGTTTCACTTACTGGACACGTTCTAGGTAACAAATCTTGCAGGCTTCACGGCAAGTTTTTATTCGCACTCTGTGTTTGTATGTCCCTTAGAAACCGCATGCACATCTTTATATTTAGTGAATGGTCTTATTATTAAAGTAAAGAGCCTAGACTCCTCTGACCGATAAACTTTAATTTGGTGGAAATTAAAAATTAACAAGCAAAACTTGCAAAGTGTCTCCCTTTATGCGCCTGGATCATAAATAGTCAGCCAGGTGAAATTATGTCACTACAACCATTCACATAATTGAATATTTCCTCAACTTGGTAGCATCTTCCCAGAACCATTATAGGTCTTAGGCGGGATCCAACACCCTTTCAGTAACTGTTTCTTTTCTCAGTCGAAATCATAGATGAATTGACCAACGTATCTTAACCAATATGTCATATTTCGATGAACTGCATCACTAATGAAACCGCTAGCTCCCGAAATCCTGGACCCATATCTTGACTTCGTCTAGGGGTGCTGGGCCCGGGTGTGGGTTCTTCATCATGCGAAATAAGCGAAGTAGGAGGGATTTTGCCTCTTGTGTAGCCTTAGTTGACTTATTGGTATTCTTCTTCGTTTTCACGCTACCAATTTCCTCATTTTTATCTGAGGCTCTTCCTTTTCAAATTTTTGACTGAGCAAACAATCATATATATATATATATATATATATATTATATAATATCTATTACTATATTATATATTATATTTATATATATATTAATATATATAATATATAAGTATATATAATTATTATCAATATATATACCTATATATATATATTATATAGTATATAATATATATATATATTACTATAATATATATATATACTGTATATGGTTCTACTACTGTAATTTCTCTGTCACATACGGTCATAGGCTAAAAATTTTATTTAACATTCAAAAATGTTAACAGAAAAAAATTAAAAACCACTAAGTGTGCTGTGCTGTAATGAAAAATAGTTTTTTTTAAATGAAGCTAATCCTCATATGGACAAAGTAAGATCATTGTGTTACGAAATTCCTACTTTTAAGAAGTAAAAGTACACTAAATTTTATTATAATATTTAAAGTAAAACATACATACCAAGGAATCTCCCAATATCCATGATTTGATGAAATTGAACTATAACTTTACACTGAGGCGGTGGTTGAATTAATAGAGTAGTCAACGGAGTGATAATCTATTTTCAACATGCTGACTTACTTGATACTTTTAAACACTTAATAAAAGAATTGACAATCACCAGACTTGAAACATTCAAAATCTTCTGGATTTAATATATATTATCATATATCATTAAAAAATGCATAGATAGAATAACGCACAGATTCTTATCTCACAAAATACAAAGAGCATCATATAAATGAAGTGGAGAAGACCTCGTATCTGCCAGAGAAATGTGAGAATACTGACGATGACAACTTAGCCCTTCGCCGATATACTCAATATATCCTATACTATATAATATATATTGTATATATTATTATATATATTATATATATTTATTATATATATATATATATATATATAATATAATATATATATACTATATCATATATAATATTATATATATATAAATCTTTGGTATAACTATATCTATAATATATATCTATAATATACTATAATTAATTCTATATATTCGTAAAAACGTACTTAACGGCTCACCCCGGGGAACGAGACCGTTTGGATCAAAAAAAAAATTCGCCACTAGGTAGAACTCTTTAAGGAGAAACACTTTTAGGGGGGCCAGCTTGCCTCATCCTCCTCCCGCTCCCCTTATGACGACGCCCCATGGCCAGGAGCCTCCAGGCAGAGTGATATGTAGTTTTCTAAAAGTAATAGAGGTATTGCTTAATTATAATATACTATTAAGAGTCTCTTTATGCTGGTCTATTTTTGGTTTTAATAATTTACTTTTAATTTTCTATATTTAAATTACTTAGTTAAAATACATGCATGAAGAGAATACTTAATACAACCCAATACATAAGATTAAATGTAACTAAACTAGAATCTAAGAGGCTAACAATTACACAGAATAGCTGCATATCTTCCTCATGCCAAATATATTCTTTCTATCACGAAAAGCTACTACACTTAATTAAAAAAATATTAACTCAGACATTATATAGATCAGATAGTAGAATCAAAACATTCGACCAGCAGTTTTTTATAGAAGATACGAATAAATAAGATAACTCTCTAAAATTCTAATGATTTATAAAACAAAATGCTTAAGTTTGACGTTGAACACACTATAATGAAACAGATTCATGCCTAAACCACCCACATCAACAATATTTTAGAGACACATATAGATTAAACGCGTTGAAAGCAGGGTTGGGGAAATTTTTTTTTGGATTTTTTGAGCAAAAAATCAATTTTTGAATTTTTTTGATTTTTTGGATTTTTTTTGAGATTTTTGAGAATCGTGAACGTCACGCGAAAATATAATTTGTTAACACATAATTTTTTTAAGTTCGATTAAAGTATTATTTTTAATCCAAATTTAGTTTAAATCAATCGAGTTCAAAATCTTAAAATAAGGGGCTTATAGTCTTGACACATGAAACCAGCAAATAACTAAAGTTAGTGTTGCTCACCTTTGTAATAATGATAATATATTAAATCAGAAATAAAAGAAACATGTTTGAAACATGATCTTTGTTGACATTTTTATAAATGTAGAAATTTGAAACAGAACGTAAAGCGCTTGGCATTGATATTATTATTTGCTGAAGATTTTTTAATTTCTATTGAGAATTAAAATCACTTAAATATCCAAAAAAAAATTAAAATATATATATAAAAAAGCAAAAAATCAAAAAAAGAGCAAAAAATCAGATAGTGAAAAATCAAGTGAAAAAATCAGTTGAAAAAAATTAAATTGACTATTTTTTACCACCATCCTGTTGAAAAGACCTTTGGTATTAATGTCTGAGTTATAGAAATGATCTGGACTACTTGGCGTTTTTTTTTTTTTTGATTGGGAAAACTTTCCAAACTTTGGCCCCTTTAAGATTAAGTTAAATCGAAATTTCGAAGCATTCCTATCGAACAATTATATTAAATATAAAACGAAACCCTCCAAGTTTTATCTTGCAACAATCCGAAATATGATATTTTACAGGTTTCATTTTAAAGTTATTTATGGTGAGTAATATATGATTTTATATATTCATTTTTTATTGATTATTCTTTAGGCTATCTGCTATAGGAAAAATATATTAGAATCTTAGTTCTTGTGCTATCTTGTGGTGTAATTAATATTTCAGAGAGCACTTTTTAAGACAAATCCAACAATATATAATATATCTATATATAATATAATATATAATATTATTATATATATATATATATATCCTATATTATATATATTAGAAATATATATAATATATTAGTATATTTATTCATTAATATAATATATATATTATAAATTAATATATATAATATATATATAGTATATTATATAATCATAATATATATATAGTATATATATAATATATATATATATATTATTAATAATATATAATTATATATTATATTAGTATATATAATTATATATATATATATAATATATATTATATATATATGATATGATATAATATATCCTTCCAGACTTTTGGTAGAGACAAGAGAATAAATAAATACTGGGCATAAACCTTTATAAAATTTATTACTTAATTACTAAACTGATTATACTTTACATGATAATGTCAAGATTCAAAATAATTGTCAAATATAAAGTGGAATGGTTTGGATTTAAATTATCAATGTGCCGGCTTTAGTGATGCCAGGCACCTATATACACGCCCTTTCTTCTGTATTGGAGGGCTCAGATTCCTCTCTCCCAAGATTATCTAATCATTGGGACTACTTTCTGGGCATCACCATCATGAATCGTGATTGGCCCTCACAATATTTGAAAGCTCTCATAAAAGCAAAGACCGTTAGCAGCTTCTTACATAAATAAAATAACTCAGTTGATCCCTCGGTGTACAGGAATTCTTTTGAAGAGTGTTTGTTTACATGACTATTCAGTCAGGGTGTACACAATCATAGTGAGGATCGGGGATTCCGATCTTCACAGATGGTGACTCCAGAGTGAGGGCCACTTGAAGAAATCATGCGGCCCCCTTTCCCCCCACAACCATTGTGATACAGGAAAGATTTTATATATATATATATATATATATATATATATATATATATATATATATATAGTATATATATGATATATATATATATATATATATATTATATTATATAATATATATATATATATATATATATATATTTATATATAGTATAATAATATATATTATTTAATATTATTTAAGGCGCGGTTTTACGGGGGAAGCACAGGAGCCCGGGCCTCCTCCTAAAAAAAAAAAAAAAGCAACTAATGGTAATAAAATTAATTCAAATTACTATTTATAACCTATTAAATAATGTTTAAAATGTTTTTACAAGAACGCTAATTTTACATTAAGATCATTTATTTTCTTGCGAAACATTATTTTTCATAAGGATCAATGACTGGAGGAATTTCGATTTGTGCCTCCAAGAAAGCATAATTATAATGCTTTCAAACACTGGTTGTCATGGCAACGTAAAAGAAACCTTATTCTTATTTTGTCTATTTTGAGGATTTTCTCACAAAGCCTCCTCTCGAACACGTCATAAAATAACTCCCAAATTTGGCAACCCTTTGCAATAAATATGTGAAAGAAAATAAAGAAAATATATTTTTTTAAAAATTAATAAAAAACTTATTTAGATAATATATATATATTTATAATAATAGTATATATAGTATATATATATTATATATATATATTATATATATATAATATAGTATATATTATATATATATATATTAGTATATATGTATATAATTATATTATTATATATATATATTGAAGAAGAGAGAGAAAGAGAGAGAGAGAAGGAGAGAGACGAGAGAGAGAGAGAGAGAGAGAGAGAGAGAGAGAGAGGAGAGCGAAGAGAGAGAGAGAGAAGAGAGAGAGAGATATACTAAGGTGTTACTAAGTATTGAGAACCTGTTGTTCCAGGTGGGTAAGAAAGTCGGGAAGGGATAAAGTCAGAGGGTGGACTCATTTGCGGGGGCAACGCTAAGTTTCAAGCACGTATAAGATTTGTAAGTGTGTATTAGAGGCTGTATTTTTGGATCACCCCTGTCAGTCAGTCTAGATTTTTAACTCTAAACTGCAAGTAGTGATTAAGCCATCCTCGCCTCATGATGAAAGCTGGTGTTTGTCAATAAACATAAGAATGCATACGTGGTGTTTGGTATATGCTGAATTATGGAAACTACGAATGAATATAACTGGTTTGCAAGGTTTTTTTGATCACCGCACAATGTGGGATTAAAAGGAGAGTAGTATTTGATCCTGAAACCAAGGTGTAATTGCCGGACGGAGAGGTATTGGTAGAACTTATAATATGGTAAGAGAAAGCTTTCCTCCGGTTTAAAATTATTGTAGGGTTGGTAACTCTTGGGTACGAGTTATCCTGGTCTGTTATTGTTTTTAAATTATTTTAATCAAGCAGGTTACGTGTGTTTTCAAGGTTTATGTGTTTATATTTTCAAGATTTATGTTTGAAAAATGTCGTAATCATTGAGCGTGAGTACGTGATAACCTGGTTTATTTTTTTGTTCAAGATTTGAAATATGTATTTGTTTTGTCCCGGTTTTCATGTTATTTAGCTTTATGAAATTTAATTATTAATATGGAGATTGACAAGCTGTATGTTAAAAAATTATATTATAAAGTCTTTAACTAATTAATGGTGGTTACAGTCAAGAAGGAAATTGTCATGTATGAATTATAAAATTACGAAAATCTTTATTAATTATTATACCTCCGCGTTGAACAGCAGACAATAAGAGGAAAGAGCTTTCACGGTTAAAATATATATATATATATATATATATATATATATATTATATATATTTTATATATATATATGTAATATATAATATATATATACTTAAGTACTATATATATATATATATATATATATATATATATATATATAGTAGTATAGGGTAGACAACTAGCAGCCAAGGTCACAGCCAGAATGTTGCAAAGCAATGTTGCAAATGTTGCAAGCAACATTTTGCAACATCCGGTTTTTCAAGCTTGACGTGTCAAGGTTAGGGTTTTTAAGGTCGGTGAGACCGAATTTAAGGTCTGGAAGACCGACTTCAGAGGTTTTGAGCCTGAACTCAAGGATTTTACCCCCCAAAAGGGGGCGGAGCCCCCCGAAGGAGGGGTTTTGGTTCCTAGAAGGTTTTAAATGATCGATAGATCATTTTTGATGGTTCCAATCGATTTATCGTGATCGAATACCTTGCCTAAATCGGAATATTTAAACTCGTCTTTCTAACGTGCTCTGTTGCATTTAGCCTGAAAAATGTAATCGAAAAGAAAAATTAATTACAAATAATAATTCATGTCGATTAATCGTCTGTATGTATTCTTGCCAGCCTTTCCTGACGGTTCCTAGCTTTTGTGTGCGAGTAGTGGGAAAGGGAAATAGAGCTAGTTGTCTGCGCGGTGTCGAGACTTGGTATTGATTCTAATCTTATGTTTAGAGGTTTGATAAACTGATCATGAGGTGAGGTTTTTTGTGGTTGACGCGTGTGATTGTTGCAGCGCCCTGAAGTGTGGGTTGTGCTGCGGTCTGGTACGCCAAGTGGTCAGAAGGTTCGTTTGCTGAAACCAATGGTTAGGCTTAACGTATCGGAGTGAAATTTGGATGTGAGTTATATGATGACGTAATCTCGTCGGAGACGAGATTACGTTCCTCTGCGTCCCCCCGTAAGGGGGGGACGCTGCCCCCGTAAAAATTAAAAATGATAGTAGAAGGCTGAAACTTGGAGACAGGATAGAGGAGTCGGAGTCGGAGACGGAGTCGGAGTCGAGACGGAGTTGGATTCGGATTCGACTTCGGAGTCCAGAGACCCCCCGGAGGGGGGTCTCAGTTTGAAAAAAAGAAGAAATGCATGGAATGCAAAACAGAGGAAGAAGGAGGAGGAAAGGAGGAAGAAAGGAAGAAGGAGGAGGAAAGGAGGAAGGAAGAAGAAGGAGGAATGAGGAAGGACGAAGAATGAGGAAGGAGGAGTCGGAGTCAGTACCGGCACCGGTGCTGGAGCCACTGCGGTGCTGAGTTAATAAACATTCGTATAACAACAATGTTGGTGTCCTTATAAGGGTTATTGAGGTCGTAGAGTTCGAATATTAGGGTTATAAGTCTGTGTATGGTGTCTAGGACCCCCCTTAGGGGGGTCCCGACTGAAAAAAAAGAGCACAGAGTGCAAAAACAGAGATCGAAGGAAGAAGAAAGAAGGATGAAAGATGAATAAAGAGGGAAAGAATGAAGAAGGAGTCTGACTCAGAGGAGTAGGGGTTGACAGCTGCACCGGTGCTGGCTCCGGTGCGGTGCCGAGTTATTAAATATTAGTGTAATGATACAATATTGGTGTCCTTATATATGTTATTGGATCTGTAGATTTCGAAAATAACGGTTTCAGAACCATCAAGAAATAAATAAATAAATAAATAAATAAATAAAATTTCTTAATTTATAAAATTTAACATAATTCGTTTTTACATACCCTAAAAGCAGTAATCACTAAATCAAACTTACTATCCAAACATCCTCCTGACCATACTGTGATCTATGATCTATGATTAAGGTCCAAATTTTTCCTAAATTGTAACGTCTTACATACCCTAAAGCAGTAAATCACTAAATCAAATCACTATCCAACCTCCCTCCTGCCCATCTGTGATCTATTGATCTATTGATCTATTGATTCAAGTCACATTTCGAGTATCATTTTGAATAAACATAACATAAAATCAAGTTCTTTATACAAACATCAATCAATATATGTTGACGTAACAAAGTTTTCACATTAATAAAGTTTACTTAATATCATCTGAACTATGAATATAACCCACAACGACAAACATAACACATCTTAAACACGAATAAATTGTTAACATTAACAAAGTTCCACACTTAACACCAGTAAAGTAACTAGCATAGCATGCAAATACGTAACCTATTCACACTTTGTCAAGCGTATCTCTAACATATTTTCGTTAACCTTACACTGACACAGTAACATCACATTAATAAAGCATACTTAACATCACCTAAACTATGAATATAACCCCCAACGACGAACCTAACACTCTTAAGCAGGAATAAACGGTCAACGTTAACAGAAGTTCACACTTAACAACAGTAAAGTAAAACTAACATAACATCCAAAACGTAACTTATTCACAACATGATCAAGCATGTCCTCTAACATATCGTTGTAATTTACATTAACATGGTAATATTTAACAAAGATTTATCATAACCTTGTGTAATTATCATCCAGACCATCGAAAGTATGCTAACGTAACAAAGTTTTCACATTAATAAAGCCAACATAACATTGCTAGAACTAAGAATATAATATACAACGACAAACCTGACACATCTTAAGCAAGAATAAACTGTTAACATTAACAATGATCCAAACTTATCATCAGTAAAAGTAACTAACAAAGCTCACAAAAAACATAATCCATTCACGACTTTTATCAAACCATATCAGCATCAATAATATCATTAAGAATAACCCAGAATTTTTGCGAAAAATTTAGCAAAACCGTACCACCAGCATTATACCTAATGGGTAAAGACAAACAAGGTAAAGTTTTACTTCTATGTCAAGCTAAACTATGAACATAACATACTTTAACACACATCACACAGACGAATTAACAGCTATCATTAACAACTTGGTCAATAAAGCGAACATACGAGGGATTTTAACATTAAAAGTAAAATATTTTACACAAAAAATTTATCATAACCTTTACCTAACCATAATAATACCTAACGAGTAAAGACGAACAAAGTAAAGTTTTTTTAGGCTCATCTCTTTTTAGACACCGCCCCCTTTCAGAAAATACCAACTCTAAACATGAAAAATGATTTATGCTTTAAAACCATTTGCAAAATTTGCTGCAATACTTATTATATTTGAACCTCTGGCAGGAATAAGCAATGTAACAGTCGCCATTCGGTTTACGATTAAATAATGACACATCGTGGGGAATAACGAAACTCCCGTGAAGATATCCACAACAAGCGTAGAGATGCGAAGAGATGTCATTCGTATCAGCACTGCGAAAACTATCCTACTGAAAAAATAGTGTAATAAACAACCCTTATAGGTAATGAGACTCTTTCTTTCAACCAATCAGAAGAAGTAAACCAGAGGTCCGTTCATGTGTTTTTTTATATATATATATATATATATATATATATAATATATATATATATGATGAAGTTTCAAAAGAAAGATGTTTGGAGGTATATAAGGAGGAAAAAAGGAATAATTAAAGATGCATACGTAGAAGAAAAGAAGAGGTAAATGACAGTTTGGAAGGGAGGATGAATGGGGAACTTACAAGGAAATAGGAAGCTCTTCTGGAAGAAGCGTAAAAGTTAAGAATGAGAATAAGGGGAACCTGCCTTAGAATAATGAAATAGGGATGGTTCCTTTTGTAACTGATGAAGTGAATCTGAGACAAAAGTGCAAAGAACACTTCGCAGAATCTGTTTAATAGCAACAGTGATCGCGAGATGAATAATCAATGTGTGCGAATTGATGGTGGCACAAGAAGGAATAGGTATTTTGGGGATGAGGTCATTAGCAAGGAGGAGGTAATGGGTAGAGTGAAGAAGTTGAAGAATGGTAAATCTGCAGGTATAGAATGACAATTACTGGTGAATGAATCAAGAACTAAGCGAGATTGTGATTGGATTGGATTTTGGAAGTTGTGCAATAAAGCGTTTAGGAGGGTATAGTTCCGAGGGTTGGAGGAGAGCAGTAATAGTAACCTTATTTAAGGTAAGGGACATAGGGGAACTATAGGAATTAATAGGGGAATTAGTTTTATTGAGTGTTTAGGGAAAATATATGCTGGATATTTTAAGTCGAAAGAAGTGCGTCAAAGTGACTGAAGGACTGGATTGGGGTGAGAAACAAGGTGCGTTAGGAGTGGTAGAGGGAGTGTGGATCAAAATCTTTACATTGAAACAAATGACTGAGAAATGAGGAGAAGAAAAATAAATTGTATTTTAGGTTTTATGAATTTGCAACAGGCGTATGATCAGGATTAATAGAGAAGCTCTATAGTAAAGGTGTTAGTAATGTATGGGTGTGGTTGGTAGGCTTTGAGGAATGAAAAAGTAAGTATGGACGATAGTGAAGCGTGTGTAGAATAAATGGTGTCAAAAGTGATTGGTTTAATATTAATATCGGAGTGAGGCAGGGATGTGTTGTCTCCTTGGTTATTCAATTTGTATATGGATGGGGTTATGAAAAAATTAGAGGTGGGGGTGGCAGGAGATCTGGTGTTAGAGTGATGGAGAAATGGAGGTGAGTGGGAGGTGCCCTAACCTATTATAATGGCTGTTGAATTTGATTTTGTGTGGTGAATCTGAAAGAGTTTAGAGGATTGGTAAGAGAGATTTGGCAGGGTGATGTGTAAAAGAAGGGGTTTGAAAGTAAACGTAGATAAGAGTAAGGTTATGGTTGTGAGTGAAGACAGTCCTCGGTGTGAAGTTATGTTAGATGGTGAGCAGCTGGAACAAGTGTCTGAGTTTAAATATTTAGGATATATGTTGGATGAAAAGGGAACGGATGATGCAGAGTGTAGTAGGAAAGTTGTGAATGGCAGGAAGGTGGCTGGTGCAATTAAATCGCTTGGTGAATGTAAAGGGACTAAGTCTTGAGTGCGCTAGGGTCTTACATGAGGGTATGTTGTTACCTGTGTTAATGTATAGTAGTGAGACTATGGTCTGGAATAAAGAGGTATAGTATCTAAAGTTCAACGTGTTCCAAGAAAGGACAATTTAGCTGTGGCTAGGTGTGAAAAAAGAATTGATAAAATGACAGAACTTGAACGTAATTAGAATATTGTGGTGTGAAAGAAAGGGGTAAATGATACAATAAATTGAAAGTACGTTTGAAGATGGTTTGTTCATATGGAAAAGGATGAATGACAGTCGGTTGGTTATGCAATGTATAGTTGTGGGTGTGTTGGGAATCGACCGGCTGGAAGACCGAAGAAAAAGTGGATTGAATCAGTGAAACGAATGTCTGAAAAGGAAAGAGAGGTTTGTGAGTTTGGCAGAGGCGAGAATAAAGGTGCATAATAGGAGGGGATTGGAGGGGTTTTGTGAGGGATTATGGTTAGTGGGCCCACCTGGGCCAGGGGATGAACCCTATACTTGACGATATGCCATAGTGAGGGTCCGTTCGCGGTCCCGTGAAGCTCTAGGGTGGAATTTCTGACTGCGACAAGTTCTCACTAATAGGTATAGAGGGGGCCGTAAGGCTGGGCTTTTCTTTTCGACTTTGGTCATATTCTTCTACTACTTTTTCTTTTCCGATGCCATGTCACGCACCTTACCGCCAGCTTGGGGAGGAAGAAGGAGGATAATATATATATATATATATATATATTATATATATATATATATATATATATATATATATATATATATATATATATATATATATATACTATATATATATATATATTATATATATATATATATATATATATATATATATATATATAATATAATAGTAGGTTTTGGGAGCAGTTTGACCGGTGACAGCTTTTTCTCAAAAAGTATAAGAGCTATAGGTCTGAAACTTGGAATATAATGTATATATGGATAAGCCTCGAATCCGTGTAAATTTCCAAGTCTGTAGGATTGTAATATAGGGGTGTCACCCCCGAGAGCGGTAGCCGCTACGCCCTCGTTTATACCCTTTTGGCTTTCCAAATCCGAGATTGAGTTAGGCCTAACGGCTAATCATCGACCCAGGTGTTCGATGCGCATGAGAGAGAGAGCATAGCGAGCGCGCGCGCGCGCGCGTGCACATACACCAATGTTATTATTATTATTTTATTACGTCCGAAGATTCGATTTCCGAAGGGAATCGATTCTGAGCCGAAAAACGATCCCTGTAAGGGATCGTTTTTTTAAGCAACTCCGACTTCGGATTCCGTCGTGGCCGCGTCTTCGCATCCGGTTCCGCCGCCGACGTTGAGAGCCAGCCTACCTCCGCCTCTGAACTTATCGTATCGTGCTAAAATTTGGAGAGTAGTTAGATGATGAAGTAACCTCATTGTATACGAAGTTACGCCTGTGTGGGTCCCCCCGAAGGGGGGACCCACCCCCCATAAAAAAAAAAAATTAAATTGATCGTATAAAGCTGAAATTTGATGAGAAGATTCAGAGTTGAGTTTCTAGAAAAGACTTTGGGTATTGGAATTCAAGGGTTGGCTCCGAAACCGGTGCTGGAGACACTTGCGGTGCCGAGTTAATTAAACAGTCCGTAAATAACAACAATGTTGGTGTTCTTATATATACGTTTTCAAGGTCGTAGAGTTCGAATATGATGATTATAAGTCCGTGTAGGGTGTCTAGGGCCCCTCCATTAGGGGGGTCTCGACTGAAAAAAAAAAAGAGCACAGAGTGCAAAAAAAACAAAGGAGGAATGAAGAAGGATGAAAGATGAATGAGGAAGGAAGAAGAATGAAGAAGAGTGGAAGAAGAATGAGGAATGAGGAGTAAGAAGGTGACAGCTGCACCGGTGGAGGCCCGATTGCGGTGTCGAGTTATTTAAATAATTAGTAGTAGATACATATGTTGGGATGTCCTTATATTATGTTATTGGGTCTGGTAAGATTTTCGAAAATAATGGCTTCAGGAACCATCAAGAAATAAAATTTCTTTATTCTTTTTATGTTTATACTTACAAATTTACGTTTTTACATACCCTAAAGCAGTAAATCGCTAAATCAAACCACCATCAAACCACTATCAAACCTCCCTCCTGACCATCCTGTGATCTATTGATCTATTGATTAAGGTTAAATATTTCGAGTATCATTTTGATAAACATAACATAAAAATCAAGTTCTTTATACAAACATCAGCCATTATATGCTGACGTAACAAAGGTTTTCACATTAATAAAGTTTACTTAGCATCATCTGAACCATGAATATACCCACGAACGAGAAAACTTATGCCATCTTAAAACAAGAAATAAATGGGTTAACATTAACAAAAGGACCACACTTAAACACCAGTTAAAGTAACTAACATAACATCCAAAAAAACGTAACTTATTCACACTTTGTCAAGTGTGTCTCTAACATAACAATGTTAATTTTACATTAACATGGTAATATGTAACAAAGGGAGCATTTTTATAACCCTTGTGTAACGAAGAAAGCTTCTGGCAAGATTATGATTTTTTCACTGACGTGTGCATATTCATAAAGTCAACATAACACTACCAGAACTAAGAATAAATGTACAAAGGCAAACCAGACACATCTAAAGCAAGAATAAACTGCTAACATTAACAAAGATCCCACTTAACACCAAGTAAAAGTAACTAACAAGACTCACAAAAACATAATTCCATTCATACTTTATCAACCATATCTTCAACATGACAATGTTAATTTAGCATTAACATAGTAATATTTAACAAAAAATCTTAGCATAACCTTACCTAACCTTCATAATACCTAATAGGTGAGGGTAAACAAAGTAAAGTTGTTAGATGATACGACTTTACCTGTGGCTGATATGCGAGAAAAGTGGGTGCATATCGAGTATTGTATGACCTATTAGCCACTTTACCTTTGATAAGTAGGGAATTTTCAGGATGTTAGCTGATTATTCATACGCGACGTATGTTAGGTTTGCCTTTGTACATTATATTCTTAGTTGGGGTTATGATATGTTAGCTTTAATTTTCCTAAACAGAACAACAGCTTTGAAAGCACAGCCTACAGCATCTTTCTCTAGATGTTGTTCTGTTTAGAGAAAGGTGCTGTAGACTGAGCTTTCAAAGCTGTTGTTTTCCTAAACAGAACAACAGCTTTGAAAGCACAGCCTACAGCACCTTTCTCTAGATGAACTTTACTAATGTAACGATGTTTGAAACTAAGATTTTGGGACTCGAATGCATCGTTACATTAGTAAAGTTCATCTAGAGAAAGGTGCTGTAGGCTGTGCTTTCAAAGCTGTTGTTCTGTTTAGGAAAACAACAGCTTTGAAAGCACAGCCTACAGCACCTTTCTCTAGATGAACTTTACTAATGTAACGATGTTTGAAACTAAGATTTTGGGGCTCGAATGCATCGTTTTTACAGTCATTACCTTTTCGTTTAGCTATCATGAACACGGTAGCTACTACTTTGAATTTGGTAAAGGTTGCCTTGTCACCGGACTGAAATGATCCTTCCAAGCGTCTCGTCATCTCTTTCACCACAATATTGTCTAATATATCCCTGTAACTGATGTTTACATAGTATTTCCGGTCAGGTGACTGATCATCGCCAAAAGTGAAATTGATTCCAACCCTCATACGAATCCTATCATAGTCTAAATCTTGTAATATAGCATCAATGACTTCATTAACAAACCAAAATGTTTTCACATTAATAAAGCTAACATAGCATCATATGAACTAGGAAAATAATGTACAACGACAAACCTAACACAACTTACGCCCTAATAAACTGTTAACATTAACAAAGTTCCACACTTAACACCAGTAAAGTAACTAACTTTACATACAAAACGTAACCTATTTATACTTTTTCCAAGCATATCTCTAACATATTAACGTTAATCTTACATTGACACAGTAACATTTATCAAAAAAAAAAAAAAAAAAAAAAAAAAAAAAAAAAAAAAAAAAAAAAAAAAAATGTATCATAACCATACCTAACCATCATAATACCTAATGAGTAAAGACGAATAAAGTAAAGTTTTTAGGCTTATCTCTTTTTAGACTCCGCCCTCTTTCAGAAAATACCCAACTCTAAACATGAAAAGGATTTTATGTAAGGAACCATTTGCCTAAAGTGATGCAATACTTATTATATTTGACCCTCTGGCAGGAATACAAGCAATGTAGCAGTCGCCATCCGGTTTACGATTAAATATAAATGACACATCGTGGGGAATAACAAACTCCTCGTGAAGATATCAACAACAAGCGTAGAGATGGCGGGAGATGTCCATCGTATCAACACTACAAAAAAAATTATCCTACTGAAGAAAATTAGTGTATAAACATCCCTTAAATGTAATGAGATTCCTTCTTTCAACAAATCAGAAGAAAGTAAACAAGATAGACGTACGAATGAACCATATCGGTTCAAAAGGGTATATTTCCTCGTTCGACAATACAACAACAACAAACAATAACATAGTACAAAGATAAGTTTTCTTTAGATACTAACCAACGAATATATGCTACGGTAAACATTGTTTTCACATATAGAAGCTAACATAACATAACGGCTGAACTAAGAAATATGGATGTTCAAACGACAAACCTA
This sequence comes from Trachelipus rathkii, assembly GCA_015478945.1. Taxonomy (NCBI): domain Eukaryota; kingdom Metazoa; phylum Arthropoda; class Malacostraca; order Isopoda; family Trachelipodidae; genus Trachelipus; species Trachelipus rathkii. The sequence goes on from JABUQX010028894.1 coordinate 19,519, forward strand.
ACACACCTTACGTACGAATAAACACTACATTAACCAAACCTCCCACACTTAACAACAGAAAAGTACCTAACACATCGTACAAACGTAATCTATTCACACTTTTTGCAAGCATATCTCTAACATATCAATGTTAAATTTTACATTAACATCGTAAAATTTAACAAAGTTTAGCATAAACCTGTCTAATCATCCAACTGAACAAAGAATATACATGCTAACGTAACAATGTTTTTACATCAACTTCGTTAATATTTAAGCAAAAATTTCATCATAACCTCGTCTAAATATCAAAATCCCCAGCGAATAGTTGCAAACATAACAAAGTTTTAACCAAACATAACAAAAAAATAACAAAATTTTATCGTGACATACCATAAAAATAAGTTCTTTGAAATAAATATCACAGTAAACCGTAATAGTTTTACTGATTTTAAGCAGTAAATACAAGTAAATCAGTAAATCAAACCACCCATCCCTTGCAGTCCCCTACCCATCCCACCTGCCTGTGGTCTATTGAGCTATTGATTCAAGTCCATATTTTCGAGTATCATTTTTGAATAAATATAACATAAAAATAAAGTTCTTTATATACTGACCTACGAATATATGCTTAACCAACAAAGTTTTTTAGCATCAATAAAGCTAACTATCATAACCGCAACTAAGAATATAATGTACAATGCAAACCTAACATAACATCGGCGTATTGAAATTTAACTCAGCCTACATCCTGAAAAATTCCCTTACTTAGCAAAGATAAAGTAGCTACACAGGTCAATACAATAAATCGAATGTTCCATCCTTTCACCCATCAAGCAACAGTAAAGGCGTATTATTCTAACAAAATCCTTAACAAAGTGACCAATCTATCAAAGACACCAACATCATGAACTATGAATGGACACTATCTTCATCAAAGTGTCACTCGTTTCGAGTATAACATCATAACATCATCGAGTATAACAGCGGGCTTTAGGCCTCAGCCGAAGGGCTGAGGCCTTAACCCCTCCTTCGGAGGGGTAAAGCCCGGCTTACACCCTTTCGGGGTGAATCCCCCTCGCAGGCATTCACACTCTTTCAGGTGCGCATCCCTGGGTTTTCTCTTGGAAAGGTAATGTGTTGCTTTAGATACTCTTGGTTAATGAAAACTGTTTATTCGTAAGTTAGGTACGTTATGTTAAATAGTTACTATGACCATGTGAAAATAACACTGAATTTGTTAGAGAAATGATGAAGTTTTTTGTAAGATATTACTGTGTTAACTCACGATGATGATGTGTTAGAAACGTGAGCCTAGGTTAAGTTTTTTGTTGAGTATGTTAGGTTTGCCCTCAGAAATTTTGCTAATGTCTACGATATTCATAGGTCAAATGATGTTATACTAAACGAAGTGACACTTTGATGTAAGAATAGTGTCCATTACCAATAGTTCATGATGTTTGTGTCTTTGATAGATTGGTCCTTTGGTTAGGGATTTTGTTAGATAATACGCCTTTAACCTGTTGCTGATGTGCGTGAAAAGGGGGGAACATATCGATTATTGTATGACCTGTTAGCTACTTTACCTTTGCTAAGTAGGGAATTTTCAGGATGTTAGCTGATTCATTCGTACGTCGTATTCTTGTTTACTTTCTTCTGATTGGGTGAAAGAAAGAATCTCATTAAATTTAAGGGAGATGTTTTATACACTATTTTCTTCAGTAGGATAGTTTTTTTGCAGTGTTGATACGATGACATCTCCCACAATCCTACGCTTGTTGTTGATATCTTCACGCGGAGTTTTTTCATTATTTCCCCAACGATGTGGTCTTTCATATTTAAGTCGTCACCGAATGGCGACTTACATTGGCTTGTATTCCTGCCAGAGGGTCAAAATTATATAAGTATTGCATCACTTTATGCAATTGGTTATAGCATAAAATCATTTTTCATGTTTAGAGTTGTATTTTCTGAAAGGGGGCGGAGTCTAAAAAGAGATAAGCCTAAAAACTTTACTTTATTCTTCTTTACTCATTAGGTATTATGATGGTTAGGTATGGTTTTATGATACTTTTTTTTTTTTTTTTTTTTTTTTTTTTTTTTTTTTTTTTTTTTTTTTGGATAAATTATTACTGTGTCAATGTAAAGATTAACGTTAATATATGGTTAGAGATATGCTGGAAAAAGTATAAAATAGGTTACGTTTTGTATGTAAGTTAGTTACTTAACTGGTGTTAAGTGTGGAACTTTGTTATGTTAACAGTTTATTTTAGGGCGCTAAGGTGTGTTAGGTTTGTCGTTGTACCATTATTTCCTAAGGTCATATGATGGCTATGTTACGCTTTATTATGTGGAAAACATTTTGGTTTGTTTTAAATGAAGTCATTGATGGCTATATTACAAGATTTGACTATGATAGGATTCCGTATGAAGGGTTTGGATCAAATTTCACTTTTGGCGATGAATCAGTCACCTGCCCGAAATACTATGTAAACATCAGTTACAGGGATATATTAGACAATATTGTAGTGAAAGAGATGACGAGACGCTTGGAAGGATCATTTCAGTCCGGTGACAAAGCAACCTTTACCAAATTCAAAGTAGTAGCTACCGTGTTCATGATAGCTAAACGAAAAGGTAATGACTGTAAAAACGATGCATTCGAGCCCCAAAATCTTAGTTTCAAACATCGTTACATTAGTAAAGTTATCCTAGAGAAAAGAGGCCTGTAGGCTTGCTTTCAAAGCTGTTGTTTTCTAAACAGAACAACAGCTTGAATAGCACGCCTACAGCCCTTTCCTGCTATGATGAACTTTACTATGTTAACGATGGCATTCCGAGTCCCAAATCTTAGTTTCAAAACATCGTTACATTAGTAATTTTCAATCATGAGAAAAGGTGCTGTAGGCCTGTGCTTTTCAAAGCTGTTGTTCTGTTTAGGAAACAACGCTTGTGAAATCTCAGTCTACAGCACCTTTCTCTAAACAGAACAACATCTAGAGAAAGATGCTGTAGGCTGTGCTTTCAAGCTGTTGTTCTGTTTAGGAAAATAACTCGTGATATCATAACACGCAACTTAGAATATAATGTACAAAGGCAAACTTAACATACTCGCGAATGAATAATCAGCTAACATCCTGAAATTCCCTACTTATCAAAGGTACAAAGTGGCTAATTAGGTCATACAATACTCGATAAGTTCCCACTTTTCGGCGCATATCAGCAACAGGTAAAGTCGTATCATCTAACAACTTTATACTTTGTTTACCCTCACCTATTAGGTATTATGATGGCAAGGTAAGGTTATGCTAAATTTTTTGTTAAATTTATTACTATGTATATGTCAAAATTACACTTGTTCATCGCTAAGAGAATAGTGGAAGATTGATAAGTAATGAATGGGATTATGTTTTTTGGTGAGTCTTGTTAGTTACTTTCTGGTGTTTAAGTGTGGATCTTTGTTATTGTTAGAAGTTTATTCTTGCTTAAGATGTGTCTGCTTTGCCTTTGTACATATATTCTTAGTTCTGGTAGTGTTATGTTGACTTTATTAATATGAAAACTTTTGTGACGAATGCATACTTTCGCCGGTCTATATGATAGTTACACCAAGGTTATAAAAATTTTTATTACATATTACCATGTTAATGTAAAATTAACCATTGTTATGTTTAGAGACACCTTGACAAGTGTGAAATAAGTTAACGTTTTTTTGGATGTTTATGTTAGTTTTACTTTACTGGTGTTAAGTGTGGTTCTTTGTTATGTTAACCATTTATTCTTGTTTAAGATGGGCTAAAAGTTTCTCGTTGTGGGTTATATTCATGGTTCAGATGATGCTAAGTAAGCTTTATTACTGTGAAAACTTTGTTACGTCAGCATATAATGGCTGATGTTTGTATAAAGAACTTGAAATTTTATTGTTAATGTTATCCAAAAATGATCTCAAATGGCCCTTAAATCAATAGTCAATAGATCACAGAATGGTCAGGAGGGAGGTTGGATGCTGGCTGGATGGGGGTTTGATTTAGTGATTTACTGCTTTAGGGTATGTAAAAACGTAAATTTGTAAGTTATAAACATAAAAAGAATAAGAAATTTTATTTCTTGATGGTTCTGAAACCATTATTTTCAAAATCTACAGACCCAATAACATATATAAGGACACCAACATTGTATCATTACACTAATATTTAATAACTCGACACCGCATCGGAGCCTCCACCGGTGCAGCTGTCACCTTCTACTCCTCATTCCTCATTCTTCTTCACTTCCTAATTCTTCTTCCTTCCTCATTCATCTTTCATCCTTCTTCATTCCTCCTTCGACCTCTGTTTTGCACTCTGTGCTCTTTTTTTCAGTCGGGACCCCCCTAATGGGGGGTCCTAGACACCCCATACGGTCTTATAACCATCATATTCGAACTCTAACGATCTTGAAAACGTAATAATAGGGACACCAACATTGTTGTTATACGACTGTTTATTAACTCGGCACCGCAGTGGCTCCAGCACCGGTGCCGGAGCCAACTCCTTGAATTCCAATACCAAGTCTTTCTAGAAACTCAACTCTGAATCCTCTCACCAAATTTCAGCTTTCTACGTCAATATTTAATTTTTTAATGGGGTGGGGTCCCCCTTTGGGGGGACCCCACTGTCGTAATTTCGTATACACCGAGGTTACCTCATCATCTAACCACTCTCTAAATTTTAGCACGATACCGATAAGTTCGGAGGCGGAGGCAGGCTGGCTTTCTCAACTTCGGCGTCAAAACCGGATGCGAAGGCGCGCCGCGGCGGAATCCGAAGTCGGAACGCGTACAAAAAAACGATCCCTTACAGGGATCGTTTTCGACTCAGAATCGATTTTCCTTCGGAAATCGAATCTTCGACGTAACAATAATAATAATAATAGTGTGTATGTGTACTGCGCACGCGGCTCTGTCTGTGTCTGTCGTCAAACAGACCTTCGTCTGTTTGACCTGCCACATGGTCACGGTTTGCCCAACGCTCGTTAAGGCCTTAACTCCACCCGTCGGAACGCTGCAATTGCGGCGCGTAAGCCAGATCGCCGTAGCCACCCTCGGGGGGTGACCCCCCTCTATATACAACCTACAGACTTGAAATTTACAACGGAATTCGAGCTTATCCATATATACATTATATTCCAAGTTTCAGACCTATAACTCTTATACTTTTTGAGAAAAGCTGTCACCGAGGTCAAAGTACTTCTTACTACTATATATAATATATATATATATATATATATATAATTTATATATATATATATATATATATATATTAATATTATATTATATAATATATATATATATTATATATATATATTATATAATATATATATATATATATATATATAGTATATATATTATACAGTGGCGTATCCAGAAATTTTTTTCGGGGGGGCCAAACAAAAATCGTTCTTTATATATATATTATATATATAATATATATATATATATATATATATTATATATATATATATATATATATATATATATATATATATATATAAATATAATATATATATAGTATATATATATATAATATATATATATATATATATATAATATAGACATAATATATAAGAAAAGGAAGGACAAAATATTAAATTCATAAGAAAAAATGGGAAGATTTATATGATTACTAAAATCATCCCTTACCAAATTTTGTTAAATTTTAATGTCGCCTGACATGAGAGTGAGCGACGTCCCGAGATAACATCTTCAATTTTTATTTCAATATTTCGATGATGTAGAGGAGGGCAAGTCCAATAAGATCTTTCATCTCCAATAGTATTTTCCCAGTAGGTTTTCAGAAGTCTTAATGTTGTAAAAGCTTCTTTTTCTAACTGTATAGCTATTAACACTTTGTAAATTGACAGTTATTGCAAAGATGTAAAAATATTTGGAAATTGTGACTGCGAACCAGAAACTAGTCCGTCTATTGCTGCCGTTTTTGGGCGACCTGTGCTGTGTTGCCATTTCAACTTCCATAAATCCCATTTGCTTTTACTTAGAATCCTTCATTGATGCTTTCGAGATCTTGCCTTGTAAATATATTACACAATCTTTATCTTCTCATATGGCACATACACCTGTTCGGTATGACAATTGCAAGGAAAATTTAAAAAACCTCTCTCCTAATGCTGAAATTAAAAATCTTCCAAAAATGGTATAAAAATGGATGTGCGATAATAAGTTCTGTGGGTCGAAAGTAGAATGTTAATTTCAATCTCAGTTTCAGATTCAGATGCTGTTACACATTCTTCAAAAATCAGCTGAAATCTAATGTTTGCAAATTTCTCTGATAGTTTCAAGTTTAGTTTTAACTAATGGACCTACGAGATTTGTTTCTGACCAGCGACGAAATTATATAAAATTAATTTAAAACTTCTGCACTTTACATAATTATTAACGGATAAGATACTTAAAAATTTTTAGTGGTCTATGGAAAATTTTCGGGGGGGGGCCATGGCCCCCCTGGCCCCCCCCTAAATATACGCCACTGTTATATATATATATATATATTTATTATATATATTATATATATATTATATATATATATAATATATATTATATATATAATATATATATAATTATATATCTATATATATATAATATATAATTATATATAATATATATATATATAATATATATTATATATATATATATATATATATATATATATATATATATATATATATATATATATATATATATATATATATGATATATATATATATATATATATATATATATATATATATTATTCGCATTGCCCTTTCGCATTCACAAATATTAAAAATAAATTATTTGCATTCGCACTCGGAAACTCGGAACGCGATTAGAAAATGCTCTGGCGGAACTTGTTAGAAAATTTAACAACTTCTGTGAGAGATTGATTAGAATGAGCTGACTAGTGCCGTCTCAAGGTAGTGCCAGTAATTTGAGTTACAGTCGAAATCTAGCAATATTAATATTGATAGGCTCATACTTGTGAGTATATTCTCTCGAAATCAACTGTTGAAGCAATTCCGCAATGGTATCTTTATCCAGTGTGGTTTGGGATTACTTCGATATTGTTTCTCATGACAACGCAAACCGTACACTTTGCAATTGTAATTATTCTTGGAAAGGAAGAATGACAAGGAAATTGTAGAAAGGAAAATGAGTAAAAGAGTAAAGGATCCCCAATTCCAGCTTTAAGAACGAATTGCAGATTAACTCTGAAACTAATATAAATACAACATATATGGGCGACAATGAAACGAAAAATCATATAGGATGGATGTAGTAAATTTACAGAAATTATAGTAATGAATGATCTTCTGTTTCGTCACGTTGAAATTCTTGATTTTGTTCTGCTAGCGAAAGTATCGGTCTCTTTCAGCACACTACTCAAAGGAAATACTACAGAGATATTATTTAAGAAAAGTATGATAGAGTTAAAACTAAAATTTCAGATATTAAATAGCCTCTATCAAAAAAATCATCCAAGTTAGCTTTCCTTCCACGACGAATGGTCAGAATATCAATCAAACAGTTTTTTTGTTTTCTTCTGAGTAGTCATGCCGTTGACAATTTATTTCAGACGCCAAATTTTGTTGTCGTGCTCTGAACCTCTCACTGAACGTCACACAGGTGAATATCTCAGGGTCGTATTTAATGGAATGTTGCCAAAATGGAATCTATCCCCATGATGTTCACTGTGTCATGAGAGATGCTGGAGCTAATATAAAGAAATTCTGTTTTTCTTGAGTGAACACACAAACTCCGTCAGTCATCAACATTAGAAATGTTTTGACATCTCAAACAAGAGTCCAGCGAAGTTCTTTCAAAATATAGGTCAATTGCGGCACACTTTTAAATATCGACCATGACTCAGTGAGAACCGTAGGTGGGCGTTACGCG
>JABUQX010028895.1:0-2500 GCA_015478945.1 Trachelipus rathkii
CTTTGTACTTATCTGGTGGCAGACGACGGGCTCTAGCGAAGGTGGGAGGGCCTGTGGTTTCAATATGATGTACCACAGAATGTTTGACTGGCAAAGATGAAGAACATGGACTCAACAGAGACGGAAAATCGTCCTGTAGGATAATGAGAAAAGGGGAGTCAACAGAGGGAGAAACAACAGCAGAGATACCCTTGAGAACTGCAGATACTACCGTACCTGGCGAAGACCTAGACGTAGAACCGTCAACTAACCTTCTGTTCTTTAAATCGACCATCAGGCCAAAATGGGACAGAAAATCTGCTCCTAGGATTGGCTGGTGTACATCAGCCACTAAAAACACCCAGGGAAATCGACGGCGGAGAGAGAGATCGATGTTGCACAAACGTTCACCATAGACAGAAATGGGAATACCATTTGTAGCGTACATAGCTCGGTCTGGAAGAGGGACGGCGGACTTTTATGACACGTCCCGTGGCAGACAAGAGAAGCAAGCACCTGTGTCGATGAGAAAGAACTGGTTTGTGGACCTGTCGAACAGTCGCAGGACGTCTTGAGGCGAAGAAAGCGAAGAAGTAGAACAAGCAAGGGGAAGGCCAGCTGTATTCCCTGCCTCTAAGAAACGCTGGCTGGTTGGTTTCCCGAAAGGGAACAAGGGGCATTGCATTTCTTGGCGTTGAGGCCGAACCTATGGTGGTAATAGCAATATCCATGTGGATATTGTTGAGGGCCTGGAGTTGGGGTGCGGTCTGAGAAACGACGGCCAGAGTTTGACCGGTTACGAGGGCGGGAATCCCTCTGTGAACGCAGCATGGAAGAGATAGAGAGCAGCTCAGCCTTTATCTCGGTCATGTTTTGTTCTACCGTAGAGAGACGGGCCTCTACTGCCGAGAGACGGGAAGAAGAGAGTTCCGTAGCAGCACTGTATATAGCGGAAGGATACGAAAGAGGATGAGAAAACGTCGAGGAGAAGTAGCAGCAGAAGGAGGATGAGCTGGAAGAACAGGAGCAACAGAGGTGGGAGGAGTAGGTGCCGGAGCTGTGGGAGGTGGGGGACCTGCGGGGGGAACAGAGACTGCTGCAATAGGGGCACTAACAGGGACTTGGTTGCGTTGAAGACGGTCTGCCCTCTCTGCGAGTTCCTGCAAGGTAAGAGCTGGGTCCATAGAAGCCAGGAAGTACTGCATGTCCCTGGGCAACTTTTGTACGAATAGAGTGCGGACCATGCCCGACTCCTGCTGCGAAGGGGGTCCACCCAACAAAGCCAACATCTGCACCAGGAGGTCGGAAGGTTTTTGATCTCCCAGCGCGGTGTGGCGGAGCAGTTCCTCATACCTGGCCTCTTGAGTTGGGGCCAGGCGCGAGATCAGAAGTTCTTTTAGAGCGGTGTAGGGAGTGGGGGAATTGGACAGGGTTGAAAGAGAGTCCCTAATGCGAAGAGAGACTCCTTCAGGAATAAAGGACAAGACAATACCAAACTTTGTCTTTTCGTCCGCCACCGCATGTAAGATGGCCTCTGTCTGGTTGAACCAGAGTTCCGGTTGCTGTTGAAAGAAGGGAGGAAGGCGTACGTGAGAAGGTTGAGGGGCGGGAGGAGTTGCGTCAGTTCCCGTCATGACTAAGACAGGGGAAGCAAGGAGAGCGAAAGACGTAGTAGTGGAGAGAGTTGAGCTGAGGCAAAGTACAAGAGTTGAGCTGAGGTAAAGTACAAGGGTTGAGCTGAGGTAAAGTACAAGAGTTGAGCTGAGGTAAAGTACAAGAGTTGAGCTGAGGCAAAGTACAAGGGAGAAAGAAGTGACAACACCAATACAACACAACTCTTGAAAGCAGGGGTACTGGAATGACCCTTGCACACTGGAACGGCTAAACTTTATCTGCTGACGTGAATGTTACAGAATCTTCCTACTGTTGTAGGTATGAGAATATTAACCACCAAGTATTATTTATAAAAATTATTCATAAAACTGCATAATAATAATAATAATAATAATAATAATAATAATAATAATAATAATAATAATAATAATAATAATAATAATAATAATAATAATAATAATAATAATAATAATAATAATAATAATAATAATAATAATAATAATAATAATAATAATAATAATAATAATATGCCAAGTAATTATAGTGATAACTGCTTAAAGTTACCGTACGGTACTGGAGGAGTAGGGGTCTGATGTATCTTGAGGTTTGTGAATCAGGTTGGTTGCCTCTGCAGGTAAGCACCAGATGAGATGAAGTTTCTTTGCAGGTGTTCGTTGGAGACGATACTTGTTCCTTCTTCCTGTCGGCTTTTGTGGTTGAGAGAGTGTAAGCCAGACACTTTTGGAATTGAAAGGAGAAGCTTCAATATTTTCAAGTTTTATTCTTATAAGATAACACACAGACCCCTGTTCCTAAAAGAAAAACAATACTATTAGAAACAGGGCAAATTATGATTAAACATCTCTATATGTCTGCACATGTTACACAGGAAGAGGATCCTGCATAA
>JABUQX010028895.1:7500-20000 GCA_015478945.1 Trachelipus rathkii
TGCACATTTTTTACTTAGATAATTTCTTTGAATATGCATTAGTTTTGGATTTGCTCTTGGAACAAATTTTTTAAAAAAATAGACTCTGAATCACCGATCTCAGGTGTATAGCCTGAATTGGGTTCGTTCGTAAATAGCACATTCTCCCAATCGCTGATGGTCCAGCGTAGGTGTTCCCGGTCAAATGCTCCCTGGTGTGTCGTGGTCATGGCCGGCCTTCGTGGCCGCAAATTATGTTCCGCGAGCTGTCGACGTATTGTATTATCACTTACACGGGTCCCATGTACTACCTGCAGCTATATTTGAAGGTGCCTTGCTGTTGTATGGCGGTCTCTTACGGCCCACATACGCAGAAAAAGGTCTTCAACGCCAGTCATAGCTCGTGGCCTGCCTGGTCTACCCTCACCCCGCCGCCTAGCGTGTTCCTGGGTGTCGTGGTATCTCTTCAAGACCCGTGCAATGGTTAAGTACGCGCTACACCAAATCGTCAACAGAGTTAACGGTAGCCGTGCTCCTCTGCACGAAGGGTGGTAATCTGTACGCACTCATAAAGTGTTAGTCGACTCGCAATCTTTTCCATGATTGTAGTGGGTAAATTATCACCTGAATGGACCACGTACTCACCATGTCCCCTCCATAACCTTCCCCCAATCGCTAAAGCTGGAGTTACGTGGTTTGTTGTTTACCTTAATTAAGGGAGGGGTCCAATTTTAGCTCCGGGATGAACCATATTTAGATCATACATAAAAATGGACATAAAATTCTTAATTTTTAGCCAATTTTAGTGGAAAAAAAGTAAATCGCAGCTTTTCAACCTCTAAAACGTTGTTTTCGGGAGTTTTCCTGCCTTTGTAGTAATTTTTTCAGAATTTTCATTTTTTGAAGTGTTTAAAGCATTTTCACTTCAACTCTTACATTTTTCAGTGACTGAAACTGATATGCATGATGGTCTATTAGCTAAAGAATCCATAAAATAGTTTTTTGATTTTTTGAAATTTGTGCTCAGCAATGTCAAAATTCAAAACCTACTTTTGTTTTTAAAACTATAAGTAAAAAGAAATTGATATTTTTTCTGCTCAGGCGATCAGGATTGAAATTTTCAGAGCATATGTAGTTAGGGGAGATACATTTTTTTATTTACATAATTTCTTTGTATATGCAGTAGTTTTGAATTTGTTCTTAAAAACAAAATTTCCAAAAAAAAGAAAAAAAACGAGTTTCTTTATTTATTTATTTTTTTTGAAAAAATTATCAAGAAAGAAGGATTATACCTTGCGAATATTAAAGCCCTGAAAATTTGATGTTGATCGGATGAGTAAAAAAAATATTTTTTGTAAAAACATAGGTTTTCAAAAATGGTAAAAAAAAATGTCTACAGACAGAAAAACACTTAGCTTTTAGGGGAGAAAAGCTATGATTTGCTTTTAATCAAAGTGTGGCTGAAAATTAAGAATGTTATGTCCATTTTTAGGTAGGGGCTAAATGGGGATCATCTCAGAACTAAAATTGGACCAACCCCTTAATTACAAAAACTTCTTCCTTTTCAACCACAACACTATTATTACAACGCTGTATACTGCGTCTCAGTGCTATGTTATTTGCATAATAAGGTTACACAGCGTTTTCTGGTCCTTTCTGTAACCTGTTAACGTCACATGAGTCGATGGCGCATTGATTTTGACAAGTGGTATATAAAGAATATGCTTAGTAGTTATCAGGCGGTACAAAAGTGAAAACAAGGTACATGATGAATTTCAAAAAGCTTTGATACAAAGGCATTATGCGTTTTGAGAGAACACCATTCAAACTTATGTATGCAAATAGCTTAGTTGAGCCATTTCGGTGAAACTATTATGAACAGGTCTATTAGACTTCAATTTTAGTGAGTCTATTAAATCTTGAAAGGCTTGACAATTATCAAAATTGGCTCAGTAAGGAGCATAGTAGAATATTCAACTAGCCACTTTAGTCCTTTTCAATCTTGGTACTTTAGTAACACGTGAAAGATATTGAGATAGAGTTGGTCAGCGTACGGGTGCAGTGAGGGCTAACTTGGGCGGCACAATTTCAGTGAGCATTGAAATATAAAGGTGCGGTGCGAAAATTCCGGTGGCCAGCCTAAATATAGGTATAATTTAAAAATGAATTAAATCAGGGTATGATATAACATTATTGCATGATTTTAATTGCAATGATAGGCAAACTATTCCAAAAAAGAAGCAAAAATAGACAGATTAATTGTTAAGAAGGAGAACATACCAAGACCGGGGCAAAATAATTAGATAATAAATTAAAAGTTGTTAAGATTCAAAACAAAAATTCGAAGATTACGTGACTGAGAAATTTAATTACTTCTATTGTTCTACGAAAAGTATCATCTCGCCTTTCACAGCTGTTTAAACCTTCTATACCTCGTCAGATGGACTCTTTCGACATGTTTCACTCATTCTCGATGTTCATAGGATGAAAACTTGGCAAAAACACAAATATTGTTTTTCAGCACTGCACAAGTATACTTAAACACAAAAGTACGTATGAGTAAAGCACCTCCAAAACCAAGTGATATAAGTAGGTTTTATAAATTACGAAAAAAATAGGTCTTCCATGAAGTAGAATGAATTTTTTTTTTTTTTTTAAATAAATTTTTATATTTTCGTGTCGTTGTCATTTAAGTCTACCACCATCTTCAGTATTGACTCTCTTTACTTCACAATTACATAATCTGTGAGTTATGATAGTAGACACCAAATCTTGTAGCAAAGGTTCGAGAATGATATACTAATATAATGCACATGGGAGTAGAGGTTCCTCCAGCCTTGAACACCAGGGTTGTGTGCTATATTTTGGACTCAAGGGTAAGGATTGATCTTCGTCAGGGTAGCAGGATTATTGGGAGCTGGAGAAAGAGAAAAAAACTTATTTGGGTGGAGGTGGAGCCGAAGCCAGATAAACGTCATTACAATACAGTAAATCGTGTAGAGTCCGAAGGCGCATATTTTAGAAAAGATGAAGCCAGAGGCATGCAATTTTAAAATTATGGTGCCGCGGCCAGAGACTAAGTCAGAATTGGAGCCGGCATGAAACGTGAAACTTTACCGGCCTGCAGCCCTCCTTACTTTTTAAGAGACTATGCAGTAAAACCGAGCTCATGATAACATATAAGCTAATAATCAGAGCTGGGCGCGCCTATAATTTTTTTGAGTGCGCCTGCCCTATGCCTATGCCTCGGACCTAGTGCGCCCTAGCGCTATGCGGCCTATATTTTTGTCACATCAGCGCCTATTCGCCTTTACGCCTATGCGCCTTTGCGCCTGCGACTTTTCGCCGGCCGGTGGCTGTTTGCTAAATTTATTTGCGAAGTAAACTTTAGTACGCATGCTTTTATAAGGAAGAAAAACACATTTATTAATTTTTGTAATTAAAACACCGTAAACTAATATCTATACGTCCTCTTCCTCCTCCATGTCCTTGTGGTCCATGTTTTCCCCCAGGAGGTTCAGCACGAACGCTGAAGAAGTTGAAAATTTTCAGAGCCATAGTTGCCAATATATTTTGTAGTTAAGAAATACTGAAATAGTTATATATATATATATATATATATATATATATATATATATATATATATATATATATATATATATATATATATATATATATATATATATATATATATATATATATATATATGCTATATATATATATATATATATATATATTTATATATATATAATATATATTAACTTATATATATATATATCACTATGTAATTGCTAACATTATATAACATAATATAGCAACCAACATATATATATATATATATATATATATATATGTATATATATATAACGGATTCGGATTAAGCGCTTCTCAATATCGACGAACGAGTGTACGGTGACGAACCCAAAAATGGCAAATAATGTTTTTCTTCGCGCTGCTTTACTATCACTACTACAGGCCTCGCTAAACATGAAAGCAGAAGGTTAAAACCATAAGCGTCAAATTGAATAGAAACGAAAGAAAACATTGATCTTCCACTACCAGTTACTCTGAAATAATTGGAAGAAGAGCTCTCGCCATAGCTTTTCGAACATCCAGAAAGAGAGCGAGAGCCTTCTTGAGAAGTTGAAGGATCCCGGGTTAGAAGAGGGGATTCTTGTCTCTCGTCAAGTTATAAGGTAACTACAATATATATATATATATATGAATATATATATATATATATATATATATATATATAAGAGCACAAAAGAGCAATAATATATATATATATATATATATGTATAATATATATATATATATATATATATATATATATATATATATATATATATATATATATATATCATAATAATATAATATAGCATATAAAATGTGCAATTTCAAAGATATATATATATATATATATATATATAGTTGGGTTGGCTGCCCTACTACCATCTATTTCTTGCCAGAATGCTAATGCAGGCCTCGGAGAAGGTCGTGATCGCCGTAAAAGGCCTTCTATCTTTCGGCGAAACTGTATGAATCGTATGGGTACTGGGATGTCAGAGGAATAAATGTTGAGAGAAGAGGAGAGAGACGATGGATGTATTTAGAAAGGGCAAATTTGATTTGCTCTGCTATAACTGGAACAAAGATGAAAGGAAATGAAGAAATTGAGTGGTGTGGTGTGAAGGAAATGTGTGTGTGCTAGTGTGGAAATGAATGAGAGAGGAAGAAAAGGAGTTGCATTTTTGATGAGTGACCTGTGGTACGAAGCTATGGTAGACACTTTGAGTGTGTAAGTCCTAGAATTCTAATGGTTAAATTTAAGTTTGAAAAGGTCAAGGTATGTGTGGTTGTGACGTATGGTCCATCTGAGGGAAACGTTGAAGAGAGTACGATTTTTTGGGATAATCTGAATGATGTTCTGGATTTGGTGAGAAGGAGCTAGATTGATAGAGTTGGGGGACCTGAATGGTTGGATTAGGTGATCAAAAAGAGGATGGTATAACAGGTGGTTTTTGGGGTGGCGGGAGAAAAAGAAAGAGAAATTGGAGAGGTGATTGTTTTATGTGAAGAGAGGGGTATGTGTGTAATACTTTCTATCTTTTACAACACAAGAGTATCCATAAAGTATACTAGAGTTGGTGTGGTAGGGTAGAGATGGTATCAGTGAAAAGTATGATTGACAGTGTTGGTGAGAGAAGAGTGTTAGTATGTGTTGGATGTTAAATCAGTTAGGAGGTTTAGGAATGGGATTATCGGATCATTATGTTGTTCTATGTAAAATTAAGTTAGTGGGGGCTTGGATGGAAAGGAAGGTGATACGAAAGGAAGTAGGTAAAATTAAGAGTGAGAAGTTAAGTGAGCAAGACAATAAGGATAAGTATGTAGGAGCGCTCGCTAGTAAATCGGTTGAATGTGAACAAGTTGATACTAAGAGACAAATCAGGAGACAATGAAGGAAACAATTGATGAAGGCAGTGCAAAGGAAATGTGGATGTGCTAAAGTAGGAAGTAAGAATGTTAACAGTGAATGGTGGAATGAAGAGGTGATGAAAGCGGTTAAAGGTAAAAAAAAGCGTGGTTGAATGTACTAAAAGCAAATGATGAAGACTCAAAAGAAAGATGCTTGGAATTATATAAGGAGGAAAAAAGAAATACTAAAAGGTGCATACAAAAGAGCAAAGAGGTAAATGAACAGTTTGGAAGGAGGGATGAATGGGGACTTACAAGGGAATAAAGGAAGCTCTTCTGGAAGGAAGCGCGAAAGGTTGAGAATGAGAATAAAGGGGAATCTGCTTAGAATAATGAATCAGGATGGTGCCTTCATAGCTGATGAAGGTGTGAGAGGGAGTGTGGAAAAGACACTTCGAGAATCTGCACAATATTAACAGTAGAGGGGGTGATAGTGAATGTGTGGGTTTGATGGTGCAGAAGGAATAGGTATTTTAGGGGATGAGGTTATTAGTAAGGAGGAATTTAATAGGTAGAGTGAGAAAGTTGAGAATGGTAAATCTGCAAAGGTATAGATGAAATTACTGGTGAAATGATCAAGAACAGGCGAGATGGTGATTGATTGGATTTGGAAGTTGTGTAATAAAGCGTTTATAGAGGGTATAGTTCCAAGGGATTGGAGGAGAGGCGGCCAAATTTCTTATATGGGGTAAGGGAGAAAAGGGGAACTGTAGAAATTAGAGGGGGGAAGAAGTTTATTGAGTGTTGTAGGAAGGTATATGCTGGTATTTTGATCGAGAAAAGGGCTGCGTCAGTGACTGAAGGACTGATTGGTGAAGAACAGGTGCGTTTGAGGAGTGGTAGAGGATGTGTGGATCAAATCTTTACATTGAAGGAAATGAAATGATTGAAAATGAGGGAGAAGAAGAATAAATTATGTTAGGTTTTTATGGATTTACCAACAGGCATGTGATAGAGTTAATAGGGAGCCATTTATGGCAGGTGTTAGTGATATGGTGTTGGTGTAGGCTTCTGAATGGAATCAAAAGTATGTATGACGATGATGAAGAAGCGTGTGTAAAAGAATAAATGGTGTCAATGGTGATTGGTTTGGGATTAAACAGCGGAGTAAGACAGGGTTGTGTTATGTCTCCTTGGTTATTCAACTTGTATGTGGATGGGGAAAGAATTCGAATTGGGGATGGCAGGAAATGGTGTTAGAATGGTGGAGAATGGAGATGAGTGGAGGGTGCCCCTACCTATATATGCGGATGATTTGGTTCTGTGCGGTGGCGGTGAATCTGAAGAGAGAGTTTGAGAGGATTGGTAGAGAGATTTGGCAGGGTATTTGGCCAAAGGAGGGGCTTGAAAGTAAACGTGGATAGAGTAACCAAGGTTATGGTTGTGAGTGAGGACACTCCCCACAGTGAAAGTTATGTTAGATGGTGACAGCTGGAACAAGTGTCTGAGTTTAAATATTTAGGGTATATGTTGGATGAGAGAACGGATGATGAGGAGTGTAGTAGGAAAGTTGTGAATGAGGAAGGTGGCTAAATTAACTCGTTGGTGAATGTAAAGGGACTAAGTCTTGAGGTGTGCTAGGGTCTTACATGAGGGTATGTTGTTTGTTACCTGTATAGTAGTGAGACTTATGGTCTGGAATAAGAAGTATAGATCTAAAGTTCAATGTCTTCAGATGGACAATCTTAGGGTGTGCTAGGTGTGAGAAAAATTAATAAAGTGAGGAATGAACTTATTAGAGTGGTGTGGTGTGAGAAGAAGGGGTAAATGAGAGAATAAATGAAAGTATGTTAGGATGGTTTGGTCATGTGAAAGGATGAATGATAGTCGGTTGGTTAAGCCGTGTATAGTGGAGGTGTGTTGGGGAACCGACTGGCTGGGGAACCGAAGAGAAAGTGGATTGAGTCGGTGAACGAATGTCTGAGAGAAATGTGAGTTTGGCAGAGGCAGGAAGAAAGGATAGGAAAGTGGCGGGGTTTTGTATGGAGGCATGGTTGTGGCCCACCTGGTGAACCCTTACATTGATGATTTACCATAGTGAGGGTCGTCGCAGTCCCATGACTCTGAGGCCGGTTCTATCGTTTGGGGTTCTCATACAATAATGGTACAGAGGGCAGTAAGGCTGGGCTTTCTTTTCGACATTTGTCATATTCTCCCACTGCTTTTCTCTTTTCCGATGTTTGTAGCGCACCTTACTCCCAGTCTTAGGGAAAGAGGAAGAAAAAGAAGAAAGAAAGAGAAAGAAAATATATATATATATATATATATATATATATATATACCTATATATATATATATATATATATATATATATATATATATATATAAAAAAAAAAAATAACACTATATATATATATATATATATTTATATATATATATATATATATATATATATATATATATATATATATATATATATATATATATATATATATATATATATATATATATATATATATATATATATATATATATATATATATATATATATATATATATATATATATATATATATATAATAACTAAAGAACACATATTATATCTAAATACACATATATATACGTATATTTGTATATACTTTATATATATATATATATATATATATACCAAATATATATATATATATATATATATATATATATATATATATATATATATATATATATATATATGTATATGTATATATATATATATATATATATATATATGTATATATATATATATAACAACAACAACAATATATAATATATGTATTGATATTTATAAGTTAAAAAATGTATTTAAAATCAAGTCTTGTATTGAATATTTTTGTGTACATATATATTTATATATATATATAACACACATATATAACATATATATATATATATATGTATATATAATAACATATATAATATATACTGCTATTTGCTGCTAATAATAACTTTCTGCTGTATGTAACCTTAATATATAACTAACCGATAACACATATATATATGTAACATAATCACAACAGAAACATATTCTTGCTTTGAACCCAACCCTATATATATATAAATATATATATATAAAAGTTTTACACTGGTTTTTAGAATGATACAAGTTTGCCACGCTTCTAAGTTCTAACTTTTAAGGGTAAAAAAAATGCTTTGTTCCTGTTCATAGGCGCGGCTATAGGCGCAGAGAATTTGCTGTGCGCCTTTGCTTAGTCCGCCTTTTTAAAAATTGATGCGCCTACAAATTGATAGTGCGCCATAGGCGCAACTCGGTAGCGCAATGCCCAGCTCTGCTAATAATATTGATTTAATATTTTTAATATCGATATATTTTTCTATTTCTATTTTTATAAAGATTGCAAATGAGTTATCAGGTTATCTGCAGACTCTCAGACATGAAATTATAAATCTGAGCTGCAGCTTCTGTTTTCTAAACTTTAAGACCACCTGAACAAATTTCAGTTTAATGGAAAGGTAGTTCAATATTAATCTTCGTTTTACCTCTCTTAGATCTGATGTGATAAATTCACATTACACGTAACATGGATAAGTAATTTAGAAAGTCTATCTATTAAGCTAAAGTGGTCTGCCATATACTTTGCAAAATTCAGGGTTTTATTTTTTCAATTTTTATTTCATAACTACAGAAGGTATGTAGTGCCTGAAATGATCAGGCATGCATAGAAAATTGCAGAGTATACATGAAATCAATTTCATCCTTCTGAGAACATGAAAAATTCATGGATAACGGAGTTAAAGACTTGAACATCGAATACCATTTCTGCTTCATTGTTTAACAAAGCAAATTAATCACAGATGAAATGAACAAATATAATTGGTAAGTTAAAAAAAATATTCGTCAATATTTTATAGAAATCGAAGAGCTCGTCGAAAATAAAAAATTTATTTCAAAGTTTATAGAAAAAAATTTAAATGAGGTTTTAATAAATAACTTCACATGTTAGATAGGTTTATTAATGTTCTAATTATGGCATCTTTATGTTGAAATACTTTCTTTAAACATATGAATAAAGTTACATTAGATTTTTAACCTATGAATGCATTAATTTTGTTAGAAAAACTTTATTTATTTAAATAGTTGTAAAAAAAATAAATGTTAAATTTATTAAATACAAAAAAAAATTTATAACAATTTAAAAATAACAAAAGAGTGATTTAAATATAAAAGTATTTGAATCTATACCAATTTGTGTATTTGTATTTCATTGAAAAATGATGTATATAATGCAATAAAAACTGAGCTTTATAATACAAAAGTAAGAAAAAAAACAATCAAGAACACTCACATTAGAAAAGTAAAAAAAAAAAAAATTATACCATAAAATTATTGTATAAAAAATTAAATAAATAGCATTGGCACTTATAACTATGTAGTATTACGCTGAAGAAAGAGAAAGATAATAATCACAGATTCGTAAATGGGCCGCAAGATCGAGTCAAAATAATAATAATAATAATAATAATAATAATAATAATAATAATAATAATAATAATAATAATAATAATAAAAAATAATAATAAAAAATAATAATAATAATAATAAAAATAATAATAATAATAATGTAATAATAAAAAATAATAATAAAAAATAATAATAATAATAATAAAAATAATAATAATAATAATAATAATAATAATAATAATAATAATAATAATAATAATAATAATAATAATGAGAAAAAGTACATTGGCACACGTCATTGCCTTTTATTAGTTTTAATTAATAATGACAATATAAAAAATGCATTGTAGGATTTTCGATCCACACTCTTTCCTATTTTGATTTAAATTTCACCACAAAATAAGTAGAAATAATTTTCAAATAATAATAATAATAATAATAATAATAATAATAATAATAATAATAATAATAATAAATTCCAAAATAATGCTTATCACATATACAGTCCCCCCCTATACAGGGGTCCACAGCGGAGCCAATATGTTTTCTCAATAAAAAAAAATTATTATTTATTTTTTTGCGTCGGTGAGATTGGCACATATAGATGGGGGAAAAAATATTAATTAATAATACTCTCAAAAAATATTTTATATAAATTGCACTAAAAACTTCATTAAAACTAAATAATAATAATAATAATAATAATAATAATAATAATAATAATAATAATAATAATAATAATAATAATAATAATAATAATAATAATAATTAAATCTTACTTCTAACAACATTTTTATCAACAAAGTTTATTTATGTACAAGAAAAAACAACCATGAAGTAATTACGTAAAAACTACCATAAAAAAAATGTTAAAATAATAATTGAGTTTTTTTTTATACACCGAAGAATAATAATTATAATAATTAATTAATTAATTAATGCATCAAATCACTCATTCGTTATTGCTACACGAACAATAATTATCAAGGTCTTAAAAACCTTTCATATAAAAAAAGTATGGCCATAATTAACTAATAATTATAATAATAATAATAATAATAATAATAATAATAATAATAATAATAATAATAATAATAATAATAATAATAACGAATATATATGTACAATATATATATATATATATATATATATATATATATATATATATATATATTATATATTATAAAAAATATGCACTATATATATATATATATATATATATATATATATATATATATTATATATATATATATATATATATATATATATATATATATATTACAATTAAGTAGAAAATGTCTTTAAAAAGTTGTGCTATAAATTAGGATATTGCACTTAATTACAATAATAATAATAATAATAATAATAATAATAATAATAATAATAATAATAATAATAATAATAATAATAATAATAATAATAATAATAATAATAAAAATAGGTCTTTTGTTTTGTTGTTGTCTAATAAACTTAACAATTTATTGATAATAATAATAATAACCCAAAAAATATTGTTCTGATTTTCAATCAATTTCTTATTTACAATCCATCAAAGTGATTGTTAAAAATTAAATTTTTTTTTTATTATTTTTTTTTACAGAGAATCTTACATAGCGAAGTGTAAAAAGAAAAATTTATAAATATCTACAAATTGTGCCTAAAAATATATTTTATATATTTTATATATATAATATATGATATGCCTAAAATGTTTTGAATTTTTAGTTCATTGAAAGGATAATAGCAGTAATAAAAATATTATTTTTTTTTGTCGATGCCCAACTCTTACACCTTTCAACTTGCATTTTTTTTTGGTGTTGTATATTGTGTAAATGTGTATGTGTGTGTGTTTAACACGGGCCGTGATCATTTCGGTGGTTCAGACATCAACAGATTTCATCAAAGGCCAAAGTCGAAACAAACCGGGGTCCTGCCGACTTCGTGAAGAGTTCTAACATACCACCTATTTGAAGAGCTACTCATGTATTTAATAAGAAAATATATTTTGAATGTTATTTTTTATCCATGTCTTTGTTTTTCAGGTCTAGAGACGTAGTTATACTTAAATGAGAATTCGATGGAAAACTTTTCTCCAAATGCTTCAGAGATTCCGTCAAAAAATTCTGAAAGACAAAAAAAAATTCAGGTGTAAAATTTGTTAATTGCTACACAGACTAACAATTAAGTAGTTAGATATTTTGTATTTGCGGAAGTGTATACGGATCTTCCAAAATGCAACGATATAATAGAGACATTGATTAAAAGTTTTATGAACGATTGCTTACTTGTATAGCCGTGAGCGCCGCAACGATCGCGGGAGACCCAAAGCCGTGGGTGATGAGGGAGAAATGAGTGAGGTGTCTTTGAATAGAAGGCTCAAGGATTATTTGTGGTCGGGTATTACAAAGAGGAGATCTGTCTTGATTCAAAAGGTCCATCAACTCTTTTGTTATTTGTCTGAAATATAAAACCATGTTTTAATAAAATTCAAGAAATTATTTAAACAAACTTTCATTACAATAAAATTTAAATTATAATATCAAAAAATATTTTTTCTTATCCTCTTGCTTTTCTAGATCTCAAAGAAATAATCCCAATATACTTGAAAACTATTCTAATGTCTTAAGTCAAAGCAAACCAGA
>JABUQX010028895.1:22500-31412 GCA_015478945.1 Trachelipus rathkii
CATATATATATATATAACTATAATATTTAGTATAATATATATATTATATATATATATTATATACTATATATCTATATATATATATACTATAATATATATATATATATATATCTATATATATATTATTATATATATTATATATTCATGATATATATATATATATAAAATATATATATATATATTATATTATTAATATCATATATATTATATATATATTATTATATTATATATATTATAACTATATTATATATATATATTAATATTATATATAATATAATATAATCATATATACTATATATATATATATATATATTATATATGATATTATAATATACATATATATTATATATATATAATATATATATATCATATATAATATATATAGCAGCTTTGGCGGCCGCCAAACGCTATCCAACATACTGAGAGTTCTAGCGCAGAATACTGTCAGAAAAAAACACACCAGCCTAGTTGACTTCAAGCCAATATGAAAAAAAACACATTAAAACTATAGAAAAAATGTAAGTGTTTAATAATACACTAGTAATTAGTAATTTTACTCCTTCATTATCTATCGATTGATGTATCTTTTTCAGTTTTTCTACTAATAAACCCTTAAAAAAGTCGTCTGGCAAACCTATAAGGTTCATTTTTTTTATTTCGCCAAGATTAAGGGGGGGCAAGTGCCCCCCCTGCCTACGCCCATGGCGGTGTGTATGTTAGGTGGTCATCTAGAATGAGTCCTAGAAATTTGACTTGTGAAGTTAAAGGAATGGGTGAACCATATAAGGTTATGTTCGCGGGAGGAAGGTGGCAGGTTCTTCGACTCCCTTTTTTCTTAAAAAGCACTGCTGAGGTTTTGGTGGGAGAGAAATTTAGGCCATGGCAATTACCCCTTGGTGAAATATTCGAAATAACTAGTTGAAGTTGCCTTTCAAGATATGCCAGCCAGGCACCGGCAATATATTACGCCAGGTCATAAACATTGAGATAAAAATTAACCGTCGCTGGCATAGAAGTAAAGATGTCATTAAATACGAGAGCAAATAACAATGCACTAAGAATACTGCCCTGCGGAACGCCTTGATCCAGATTAAAGTGGCGTGATAGAACAAAAGAGCGCTGAACCTGGATGGATCTGTTTGACGGAAGGCATTTAATAAAGAGAGGGAGCTGTCCTCGGAGGATGAGCAAGTGGAGTTTAAGGAGGACCCCATCTTTCCACGTTATGTCAAAAGCTTTTTCAAGGTAAAAAAAAAATCAAGAACCACCCCACCAGTTGAGAATT
Organism: Trachelipus rathkii; assembly: GCA_015478945.1. Taxonomy (NCBI): domain Eukaryota; kingdom Metazoa; phylum Arthropoda; class Malacostraca; order Isopoda; family Trachelipodidae; genus Trachelipus; species Trachelipus rathkii. The sequence goes on from JABUQX010028895.1 coordinate 23,786, forward strand.
CTTCCCGGATGTTATGATCCAATTTTAACAAGGGATCCGCGGGCGAACGATTTTTGCGGAAACCAAACTATAAGTTTGAAAAAGCCTGGCGGATCTTCGGAACATGGAGAAGGTGACCTGAAACCAATTTCTCCATTAATTTACAAGTATAACAGGTCAGCGAAATTGGTCTTTGGTTATTCGCCAACTTCGGATCTTTCCCAGGTTTTTGAATAGGGATTACAAAAACTGTAGAGGAAAAGAGGATTCGATCCAGATTCTATTATACAGATCCAGCAAGAACGCTGATGCAGAGGGGTGAATATGACGGAGCATTATGTATGAAATTAAGTCTGGGCCAAGGGCATCTTCAACCAAGTCCATCTTATTGTGTGGACGTGGTTGGTCATCGGAAGGGCAACCAAAATGCTCATGCTTAGGAATGGAAGCGATATCAGCATCTGAAAAGCAAGCAGATTCATAAATGGGTGGAGAGTATGGGAATGTTTCCATGGATTCAGTGTAAGAAGGCGACACCGGAAAGGTGTCACTATTTTGTCTATTTGTCAACGGGAGTTTTTTAGTTCATCTACAGGAGAGAAAAAGGTGAAGAATGTTTGGGACATAATTCTATTAAGTACTTCAGAGAACATTCATTTAAGGGTAATTTGGAAAGTACAGATCGTAAAGAGAGTAACACGCACGACCGTTGTGTGAAGATAAGAGATGAATCAGTACAACACTGGTCAGGAGAAGGATGAACGAAAAGTATTCTGCATGTGTAAATGATCAGGCGATTCTAGTTATGCAGACGGTGAAGGAGAGAGAGAGAAGTATTATTTAAATTAACTCCTAGAGAAATTCTTTAGGCATGAGTGGGGGCGATGATTTAAGATCCACACAAAAATAGTACAAATTAAGAATAACCTTACTTAACGCTCAATTGACTCGCATCTGACAGCTTTCGAGCGTCGTACTAGTCTATCTCGCGATTTAAGGTCGCTTCGCCACCAATTCATATATAATTATACATTGATATATACAAGCACAAAAGGGAAGAGAGCAAAAGAAAAAAATTTGCGTTATATGGACAAAGTTTCAAGATAAACAGTGAACGAAGGAGAATTGACAGATCTTTTCTTTATAGGACTTCAAATCTAATCTAATCTTCTAGAAATAACAAATGTCAGAAAATTATATGATCCACTCTCTCGCATCACATCGAATAGAGTATTCGATCACTACTTCATTTAGCGAATGGGCAGGTACTCCTTTGTGCTTGACTGAGAAGAGCTCGATATTGCTCTAGAATCAAAACTAATAATAATAAAATATTCTACTCACCCAAGCAAATCCCAGATTTCTAATTCCCATCACACGCCATTACGGCTTGCAACCCAGAGTATATTTCTGATATGATAGTTATTTCAATTATATAATTTGCTGACTGTTCGCAACGACTAAAAATTACGTTTGTACGCTGCTTTTTGGCAAAAACTGTAGAGCCCGTCAAAAGCCAGGGAATCTTCACAAACTGAGCAATTTGGTCATAAAGGCTCTTTTCTGAAAACATTTGATTTTGTCACTAAGTTTTTTTTTATGCTTAAATTTAACAATATACATCAACGGAATCCACATGTAGCCAGTTTTTACCGAGAACTTAATGTGACGATAAGATCAACACGGCAGTCCCACGAGTAGGATATAGATCACTAATACCTCTATTCATTCACCTTTCCTTGAAAATCTGATGGATATATCCACCCAACTTATTTGTTACCTAACTAGTTGAGAGAAATGGTTCACTAGGAATTACAAAACATTACCTAGGGAACATTTTTCTATTATTTCGTCAGCCAAAACCAATTATCTTTTTCAACCAGCTTTTTTTGCTCTCCCCTGTCGATGGGTACAGTGTAGTAGAAAGAATAATAACTAAATCGTCCTCAGGACATTGCACAAATTTGTTAATGAAAATGTTGAATGCACCTAAAGTGACACCCTATTTCCTGTGTTCCAGGTTCTGTTCTTTTACGTCTTCTCTTGCACAGCTGCTTAAATATAGTTGGGAATCGCTAGAATCCTCTTTCATACAAAATACTAGCCAATACCTCACTTTCACAAATTATACTAGGTTTCACTTGCAGGAAGCCACTAAGTTGATCTTATCTGGTAATTTGGCTGTCTAGTTTGTTTAGTCATTCCTTAAAGAATATAATTCCTTACATACATAGTTTCGACCTGGAAGATTTCATCTCGGGGCAAAATAGACTATCGACATTTTTTAGATCTAAAAATTGAGTCAAAATTTAATTAATTTTATAGCGGACGGAATTAAATTTTCAAAGCATCTCACTACTGAATATATTTTACCGAGAAACGTATAAACCATGGATGACTCTTTGTTCCGGACTTTTATATAGGTGAAAGAAAGCACAAGCCAATAACAGGAGGCACTACGCTTTCAAAATCAAATGTCTCTTCAATACTCTCAGGCACACTCATATTTAGCTAACGAGAGACACTTGAATTTAATGGTCAGCTAGAAAAAAAAAAATTAAACAACAAAAAAATCTTAGCAGAGAAACCACAGGCCGAAAGTTAACAATTATATTATCTAACATCAACTCTAAATATTACTAAATTTACTAATATTATATATGCTATATATTATATATATATATATATACTCAGTCATTATTATCTTTTACCTTTACTGTATATACAAGTCTATTATACTTTATTATGTGGACTATAGTACTATGTCTATACTAAATGTAATGATATTAGGATTATATTATATTATCCTATTTAAACGTATAATTTAGGTATTATAGTTAACACTTCTAATTCGCACAAGAGGCCAATGACTGACGTCGGCCAGTCATATTTTATTGGGGTCAGTTGGTTGCCAGCCGACTACCTGTAAGGTAATAATACACGGGCTCAAGACGTTGACGCATTATAAAATAATTGGGTTCAGACTCGACCTTTGTTATAGCTTGGTAAAACTTCACATGTAAGATAAATAACACAAAGAACCAACACTTACTGAGGTTTTTCTAGGTCCAAAAGAATCTTCCTTTTTTCTCACGCTGGCCTACAAAAATGTGGCAGTTAAGCCACGAGCGGCTGAGTTGAGCGCATCGAGGGCTTGTGTGTGGTGTGGTGTGTGTGTGTGGTGTATGTGTGTGTGTGTGTTCGTGTGTTCGTGTCGTGTGGTTCGTCGTCGGGGTGTCGTGATGTTTTGAGAGAATATGCAAGACGACGAGCGTGTATGTACTCCCTTCCTCACCTTCTGCGCGTCTTCTCTAAAAACGAAATCGGCGGTGGTCCGGCGGATCTATGTCTTTTTTGTTTTAATATACCACAAGCTATTTCCATTGGCAATTATTTTATCGTTAGAGTAACTTTAACGTCTCATTCAATGCGAAAGAAAAATATAAATCATAATCTGAGTTTTTGCAGGCCCGCTCGGGTAATATTCCTCCTTATGTATGGTTAAATAGATGGAAGGTATAAATAGTGATGCCATAGTGTCACGTATGAGAGCGGGAGAAGTAATGTTCTCCTTATACTTGCGACTGCATTCTTTAGAACTTTGTTGTAATGGGCAATTCTTTGTATTTTTTTTATTATGTATACACATGGTGATAAATAAAGACTTAAAGATAGACAACGAAATAAACGAGGGGACGCAATACATATGGGTCTCCTTATCATCTTCTCACTACATAGGGCACAACACCATCATCAATATATAATATTCGGTACAGTGAACATAGTATTACTATCTCATCTACTTCATTATTTATTAACTGTATCTCCATTTACTCAGTATATCTCAATACAGAATTATAATCCATGATATATATAGTATTATATCAGCGTATACTATTTATTATATTAGTATATTTTACTTATAATAATCAAGTCATACTATAATCATTTTAAATTAACTTAGTGAATCATAATAGTACGTTAGCTATAGGAGTAAGTCTATTCTCAAAACCTGTTTTTTTCAACGCGTCTTATATTATATTGAGTTTATTATTATCTATAATTATTATTATTATTATTATTATTATATTATTTATTATTATTATTTAGTTACTTATTATTCATTATTTCGTTGTAGCTGGTAACTTTTTTAAATGATTACATAACTCTACACACTTTGCCTTGCAAAGGCCTTCAACCGAAATTTATCGCAAACGTCAAACTTGTTTTCGCGCACTCGTCCGCCTAACCGTGTGCTCACTTCATTATTATTTTATTCTTCATATGAGTTCCTCTGTGGACCTGCAGCGGAGAAATTTGCACTCTAGATATACGCTCGCCACTGGGATCCGGGCATCAGGAGCCATTTGAATCGGCTCTCTAACTTCGATAGCTCCCTGATCAATATAACTAATTCATTATTACTGATATAAATAAATAAGCAAACTTATATATATTTCAATATAATATATGATTATTATCGTAATAATTATATATGTCTCAAAATAGAGGGTTAATTAGATATCACTATAAATAGTGATATATACCTATTATACATTTCATTACTCTCAACTACTACTAAATAATATAATAACTACATAGCAGTGCTTATAATTTTATATTTAATATGAATAAAATGGAAGTCTAGATAAATGATATAAAAACCTGCCATCATTTTCCTACAGCGAAGTAAACGATCAAACCTTCAGTTGGCCAATACATTGACGTCTTTAGCACAAGGTATACATAGTCAAAGTATTCGTACTGAGAAAAATATAAAGAAACTAGTTTTTCCAAATATTATACAGTTAGACTAACGCGAGGTAAACACTTCGAAGAAGCCATAAGCAAGTTATATAAGCGCGCTGATTCAGTGGATTTCAGAACTATTAGACCAACGCCAGAACGGATCGAAATAACTGTGCGGAAATGAGCGAAGCTAACACAGCGTTTGCCCCATGTGGCGTAAGGCGGGACGAGGGCACATTTGCAGAGTCACGCGCCTTTAATCTGTCGACTAGAGGAGCGCGAGCCAGAAGTAGAATCAAAGCAGGTAGACAACCTCTATAGGTAGTGCCAGGACGAAACTTTTACTTGTAGAAGGGGTTTAAAAGTTTAAGTAAAGAAAAACTGATATCGAATAAAAAAGAATATCATTCAATCGCATAGAATAAGTTGAAGGAGGTTAAGAACTTGAACTAATTATATACTACAGAGATGTATTATAAACAATACTTCTATAGATTTTATTGTGTGTTGTCTTGTATCATGAGTTGATCTGCGAAATAATACACGGCGTAAGCGAGCTATTAGGATCGTTATGATTACTTACTTACAAAATAACCAAGGTTAATGAGATCCAAACTCTTCTAACCTTTTCACGATCGATGGAAGACTACAGTAAGTTACCATTACACACTAGAACATGCCATGACGACTCACTTGTCATAAATACGAACTGGCAAACGTCACTTGTAGATGGTCTGGTGAACGAAGTGTCGACGCCACAATAGCTTGCCAAGATCTCAGGCTTGTGACTCTAATAATATATTATATTACTTTTGGAAGTTAATTAGTGAATGATTAGTATAGTTCCTCTTATATTGAAAATAATAACGAATGAGTAAATGATAGTAGACATAATAAGTACATGTACCTATAGAATAGTGAGCAGGTAAATAAGTATAATATATAAAGCTGTGTTTATATCTTTAATAAGTAAGTAATTTCAGTATTAAGTAATACTGTTAGGTTGATTATGTTAGTAGATAGTAGACTAACAGGAATTAGTTTTTTCTGGGTCTTAGTAAGACTATTATCCAATTGACATTAGTATACTTTATTCTATAATATAATCAATTCACACTATATTATGCAGTACTGTAGTTATCGTATTAGATTAATGTATGTTATGTTAATGTTAAAGGGTGGATGGAGTGCTGGGGGGTGTAGTAGGGGGGTGAAGTTAGGTGGAGGGTGGAGGGGGGGTGGGTGGTATAGTGTGTATAGGTGAGGGTGAGGGTATGAGTATATGGGGTAAGTAGTTATGTATTAATATGATAATTTATGTTGATATGTATTAGTATATATTATGATAAACTTGTATGTGTGATATGTATGTAATGTAAATTTCTTTTCAAATCTGAGTATTTATGACATATCATACAAATTATCATGAGTGTATATAAGATTGGATTATAAATGGGGACATATACTATTTTTTATATTTATTGTATTTATAAACTTATAAAAAGGTACGAAAATAAAAATATATGATTGATAAAAATATGAAACATATACAAAGAAACAAATATCGCTATTTAGATTAAATATTACTGTATTTGATGGAACTGATGCGTTGGTAGCTGTTGCTCATATATGAGCGACAGGGCAATGGGAAATATCTACAGGGAACGGCGTGTATGTACTCATAATAGTAATATTATATATCATTAGATATAGTATATTATATAGTATATATATATATAATATCATTAATATATATATATATATATTTTAATATATATGAAAATTATATATTATTATATTAGTTTATAGTTATATATATATACTGAACTAATATAGTAATATATATTATATATATTCTATATATATAAGTAAATTGTATAATATCTATGTTATGCCAGTATTATATAGTTATACTATATGTATATATACCTTTATATATATATATATATATATTATTTCATGTATTAGTAATAATTATTTATTATTGTGATAAGTTGAAATTGATTACGAAGCCGTATTGTGGCATGTCATTACTGTTGGATAATAGACTACAAATTTTCTACGAGTTAAACATTCTCTTACAATGCTGTTAAATAGAGGAATCTCTCTCTTCTCTCATCAGTCTTTCTCTCTCTTCTCTCTCTCTTCTTCTCTCTCTCTCTCTCTCTTCTCTCTCTCTCTCTCTCGTCTCTCCTCTCTCTCTCTCACTTCTCTCTCTCTCTCTCACTCCTCTTCTCTTCTCTCCTCTCCTCTCTCTCTCTCTCTCTCTCTCTCCTGTTCTCTCTCTCTCTCTCTCTCTTCTCTCTCTCCTCTCTCTTTCCTCTCTTTCTCTCTCTCTCTCTCTCGTTCCTTCTCTCTCTCTCGGGCTCTCTCCTCGCGCTCTCTCGTCATCTCTTTCTTATTCCTCCTCTCGCCATCCAGCTCTTCCCTCTTCCTCCCCCTTCCTGCTCTCTCATTACTCTCTCACGGTTCGTAGCATTCATCCTCCCCTTTCCCGTTCCATCATCCGCGTCGTCCATCTCTCAGGACTTAGGTCCTGACTCTCGCCTCTAACACTTCAGGCGGCATCAATCCAGTTCTCATCTGATCGGGTGATATCTACGCACAATCTTCATCATCTGTTCTCTTCGTCGCTATCTCGCTCTCCGCTTCTCCAGCGTCGCGAGATCCCGGTCCGCGTGGCTGTGCCCGTCCCTCGCTCTTTTCCTGGCAAGCGAGGGACCAGTTCGGAATTTGATCCTCGAATGGAACTTTCCGCGTTCGAAGAGGAGGTATGGGAGAACCAAGGAGCCAAGGAATGCTGTACTTCAAGAGTTCACCGGCATATGCCAAGATCACGACGTATACGTTCCCGTGGCTGCGCAGCTGATTGCGCCATGTGTAAACAGCGACGGAATCT
>JABUQX010028896.1:0-19728 GCA_015478945.1 Trachelipus rathkii
TTTTGCATATATTATTATTATTTCATGATTGATGAATTGAATTTTTGATTATTTTCATATTACACTATAATTTAATAAATTTGATATATTCATTTAATGATATTTATTATATATATCTCTTATTAATTTTCTCATTTAGTATATTATTTGGTTGTGTAATTGTTAGATTCATAGTATTTTATTACTGTCTGCTTTTTCTCATGTAGTTTCTTACTGGGAATGTTTTTTGGTGAGACTCGTTTTCTGGTGGGCTCAGTTCGTTTTTTTATATTGTTAGTTGTTTGAGACTTATTATTTTTTTTTCTGTGACCAGTTTTTTCTTGTGGCTGAAATTTTTTAGTGAAGCCGTTTTTTTGAATATTTTGGTACTTGATTTACGGAAAAAAAAAAAAAATACAGGGTTTCAACACTTTTAATTTTTTCACAAAATTCACACACAATGACTTTCCTATGATTCCCTGACCAAATTCGCATTTTCCTGACCAGCGTGGTTCGTTACTTTTGCAATAAAACAAGTGATAATATCAAATCATTAATCGTGCAGACAGCTATTTGAATACTCACACACACTATAGTATGCATATTCAATTAAAATTATTGAGCGAAAATATAACTTTAGAAACTGTGTTTCATCATTCACAATTGAGATGATTTATGAGAAAGATATTTTATTCTTTCTCTTAGTAACTTAGAGCTCTATAATTATCTCATACCTTATGAGGCCGTATGTAGAGCGTGCTACTCGCATGCCCTTTGTATATTTTTTCCAAAAGTATATAGTTTGTTATACAAAAAAACTGGAAACTAAAATTTAAATGTAACTTAATAGTACTACGTGTGACTAACCTGTGCCACTGTGATTCACTAAAGTATGCAAATGGGAAGAATTTTAGGTTAATTTTCGCTCTTAGCTCTCAAAGCCATAGCACTGAAATTTTGATTATATAGCTGCTGAGTCTTTATTACTGTCAAAAGTTTCATGGTGTGTTGACATTCTTATCTCATGTGTGTTTACAAGTTATAGATCTGTATTTTAATAATTTTCTTTTTTCAACTTTTTTATTCCTTTTCTTCTTTGGTTCTGTTTTGACTCTTTGAGATGTTCTTTATATCTCCTATGGGCTGCTCTTACATTTGTCAACATTTATTGAGTGATAGGAACTTTTATGATACTCTATATGGCAAAGATACTCTTATAGCTATTGAGTTGTAAACTGATATCTTTGGAGAAGATAAATCAGAACTATACTCTATCTTTCAAATCTCAATCAACTAAAACTGCTTGAATTGTAACTTCTCTCACTTCCACTGTCGCATTTTCATGCAAAAATATCAGTCCTAATTAAATAATTTGCCACATAATTACTACATAATAAACATTGATTCCCATGTATTATAGAAGGAAAAAACTAATCAGTTCTCTTTAGAAAGACAATAGTGCGAAAATCCAACCACAATGAGTTATTTTGATGATTTATTATCCGCACACAGGGTAGTGTATATAGCTTCCAGTTAGTGCAATATCTGTTGAGGAGAGTAATTAGAGCGTGCGTATTATATGAGTGAGCTGCTCTATTCTCATTCCTTAGAAATATATGGGTAGCAGTCCATACGTTAATGCACAATAATTACATGTCGCATAGCTGCGCCATTTGATGAAAATTATGAGAGCTACCTAGTGCGTGTGTCACAAATAGTGGATAACATTAATATATTAAATGTTTCCCCTATATCTGCAAACACAAGTTTAAAGACATTTTATCATCCACCACTTTTAATGCCCATACTATTTCGATCCTGTAACATTATCTTTAATGCAAAAAGATGAAACTGATTTTGGTTGTTATTTATAGAACACTCAGGGTCATTTAAATCGGTTGAGAATGATTAGAAGTTGATGGAATGCATAAATTTTCAGTGCACACACTTCACTAATATTGTATTTTAGAACAACATGCGAAAAAGTTTTTTCATGATGGTTGGTCCTGCGAGTTTGAATTAATATTCCAATGATTTTCCATTCTTGAATGTGAAACTTCGTCTTGGGTCCCATGTTAGATAGATCAAGTTCTTTTTTTACATACTTTACAGTATGCCCCTTGGAACTATCAGTCTTTACCCACCACCTGATAACTGTGGGTTCAGTTGTCGCCAACACTGGTTGTTAAAGTAGATTTTTTTTTGAAATCATTTATAGAATAAATAAAACTACTTCAACTGCACAAAAAAACAAAATCACTTCTTCAACCTCAAAAAAAAAAAAAAAACACCTTAAATAATAATAAATCTAAAAAGAAAAAGATATAAACAGATAAGTCATAAGGTCATACAGTCTTAAAAACCCATCCATACAACCAATCACCTCATCAAAAGGATGAATTGCGAACAACCTCTATGATAAGCAGAAATAGAAGAAATAGTAGGTAATAGTGACTAAAAATAGAAAGAAACAGATAGAAGTATATTTATGAGAATGTTCATTCCCGCCAAAGATAAAATTAGATGTATATATATGTAAGTTTCTTTAATAAGTAGGAAAAAAAAATAATATAAAATATGAAACTTTGGTCATGGATATTCTCATATGTTTTGAAATTTTAACATTTCCCTGACTTTTTTGGAATTTCCGAATTATCCTGACTTTCAGCATATCTAAAACGTTTCCCTGACTTTCCCTAACCAATTTTTTTTTCCCTGACTTTTCCTGACCTTCCCTGACTTTCAGGAAGTTGTGAATCCCTGAATCATATATATATTTTGACGCTGAACATAGACTGGATTGATCTTTGGAAAACTAAAATAAAAAGAAATTGAAAATCACAATTGGAAAATATGAACTAAAATTATAAAAAGAACCATAACGAGAAAATTACAACAGAAGATTGGAGAAACAATTTTTGAAAATTAGAAAACTTTGAAAATTTGAAAGTAAAGCTAAAATAAATAGTGTAGGTACATAAGAACGTGAAAAAACCTTGAAAATAAAGTGTACCAAAATACCCCAATATAGTTGCCACAGTGTAAAAATAAAACAAATAAAGTACCATAAGGTAATGATGATTTTGAATATTTTATATGTATATTTTTTTTAATTTCATATACAAATAGTATATTTCTTTATTGATATTTATATTTTTTTCAATATGACAGTATAAATTGGTATTATTAAATAAAAATGAAAAAAAACGATTAAAAAAACATGATTTGAAAAAAAGTTTTTTTCCCAACCCTAGTGGTAACTAACCTAACATTTTAGAGTATTGTGGTAATGGGTAGTGGTAGACTGTGCATTTTTCATAACAATTAAGTGGTATTTGGATACTGTGTACCGTATAATAATTAAGAAATCTTTGTAAAATTGGTGTAGATTCATTTCTTTTTCTGTATTTTTTTTTGTAATAAATTTAAAGTGTGTGTGTTTGTCATTATATCTTCCTTCGGTTGCCCTGACAGATAGCCTCATGACAAAATTTTCAAGTTGTAGTTTCAAGATTAAAGTAAAATCTGCTACAATATTGTTAAACTCCAAAATTTGTCTAAATTGAAAATTTGCTCAAGATTTTTACTATTCATCTGATTTTTATGAAATTTTTGGTGTAGATATATATAATTGGACAATACAAAACCTCAATAAATGTATTAGGTTATAGTTCTTTTAACAGCATCCGAAAGTTAGAAAATCTCTTCATAAATTTTTTTTAGTTTTTTCTGGCAGACTTTTATATAGAAAATCTGTCAAAAGTAAAAATTTAATTTTTTAATATTTTAAAATTAAATTATTTGAGTAAATAAAATTTAACGTGTTTTGGTATTTTTCAAAACACCTAGTCTTATATCTTTCGGTACGCTGAAAACGAATATAACCTTCAAATTTGCACAACAGGCTTAAGTTTTTTTTTGTAATTTTACATTTTTCAAAACACCTAGTCATTTTACCTTTGGGAAATTAAATGTCCTTGTTTGTTAACTCTTTTCTTTGCGATTTTATGAAAAAAAGGTGATCGCCAGTAATATAAAGCGTATAATAAGTAGGAACCAAAAAATAGATCAAATAAATGCCAAACATGGTAAAACATGTTTAGCGAACTCAATAAAAATAAACCTCGGTCCAACGTTTTTCATGAGTCATTTGCCTTCAGTTTGTATCTGGACGTTGAATGTGAGTGTGTGATATTGAATATACATATGTTTGACTTTTATGATATATATATATATATATATATATATATATATATATATATATTTATATATATATATTATAATATAGATTATATATATATATATATATATATATATATTAATATTAATAATATAAATATATATATATATATATATATATACTAGGGTGTGCGGTAAGAAGTAACGTTCCAGCCGGAATCACAAAAAAAATTCCGGCCTGAACCGGAATTCCTAATGAACTTTCCTTTAACTATAAAGAAAAGGTATAAAATAGTTTCTTAAATAACTTCAAATATGAAATTCTTATATATATATATATATATAATATATATAATATATATATATACTATATATTATATATATATATATTATATATATATATATATAATAATATATATATATACTATATATATATAGTATATATCATTACACACACATTAAAAACCATAGCCAACACAGAGCAACAGACAGTCTATTCCACAAACAAATACTCTTTTTCATGCTTCTGGCATTGGAAAAGCCGCATACTAGGATGCGAACCCACGCCTTACGGTGGCAAGCATTCCGACTACGTCACGGAAGCAGGGCTTGCTATCGGCCTAAATATTCCTGCACCTTCCACTTTGTCAGAACCCATACAATACTTTTCCCTGACACATTTTACCGTACAATGAATCTAAAAGTTTAAAAAATTAGCAATCACTAACTAAATCACTTTCATGTAATAATTTGGACTCCCTGTGTAATTTAGCAGGTGTTTGAGGTATTATTTTTCGAAGAACTCTAAAATACTTCACTTCTTGGTGTAGCAAATAAAGCGTAGTCCAGCTTAGGTATTAGAATTCTTATTGGTTATAACAAAGAAATATACAGTGAAAAAATTAGCATTCATGGTAAACTAAATTATTTTCATGTAATAATTTGGAACTCCTAGCAAATTAGGGCCGGTGTTTGAGGTATCTTCTTATCAAAGAACTCTAAAATAATTACATTTATTCTGGTGTATTGAGCAATAAAAGCGTAGCAAGCTTATGTAATCGTTTTAAGGTGTTTATAACAAAGAAATCTTTGAAAGTTGAAAAAATTAGCAGTTATACTACAAAATCACTTCATGTAATAATTTGGACTCCTAGGTAACTTTTAGTGCAGGTGTTTGAGGTATCTTCTTTGAACGAACTCTAAAAAATAGCTTAACATTTGGTGGTAAACGTAAGCGAGGGAGTGACAAGCGGTAGTCGATGGTTAGTATAAATCCGTTTTAAAGTGTTATAGACAAAGAAATCTAAAGTTGAAAAAATTAACATTCAAACTAAATCAGCTTTCAAGTAAATAAGTTGGCACCTCCTAGGTAAGAATTTAGGGCAGGTCGTTTTGAGGTATCTTCTTTGACAAACTCTAAAATACTAACTCTAAAATACTTACACTCTGGTGTAGCAATAAAGCGTAGTCAGGCTTTAGGTATACGTTTTAAGTGTTATAAACAAAGAATTAAGTTGAAAAAAAAATTACGCATTCAATACCTAAATTATTTTCATGTAAATAATTTTTAAGCGTATAGGTATCTTAGGCAGGTGTTTGAGGTATCTTCTTTCAAGAACTCTAAAAATAATTACATTCTGGTATACATAAAGCGTAGTCAAGCTTCATTTTTAACTCGTTTTAAGTGTTTAATAATCGTAAAAATAAAATACAAAGAAATCAAGTTGAAGAAAAAAAAAAAATTAGCATTCATACTAAATCACTTTCTGTAATAATTTGGATCTCCTTAGGTAATTTACGCAGGTGTTTGAAGTATCTTCTTTGAAAGAACTCTAAAATATACTTACCATTCCCTGGTGTAGCATAAAAGCGTATTCGAGCTTAAGGTATATCGTTTAAGGTTTATATAAATGCACAAGAAAAGCTAAAGTTAAAAAATTTAGCATTCATACTTAATCACTTTCATGTAATATAATTTGGACTCCCAGGTAATTTAGGCAAGTGTTTTGAGAGTATCTTCTTTGAAGAACTCTAAAATATCTTACATCATGGTGTAGCAATAAAGCGCTAGTCGAGCTTAGGTATATCGTTTTTAAGTGTTATAACAAAATAACACAAAGAAATCTAAAGTTGAAGAAATTAGCATTCATACTTAATCACTTCATGTAATAATTGGACATCCTAGGTAATTTAGCAGTGTTTGAGGGTATCTTCTTTGAAGAAACTTTTTCTTCTCTAAAAATACTCTACATTCTGGTGTAAGCACATAAAGCGTAGTCGGAGCTTAGGTATAATTCGTTTTAAGTGTTATAAATAAAGGGAAATCCTAAAAGTTAAAAAAATTTAGCATTTATTCTAAATCACTTTCATGTAATAATTTTGGGACTCCTAGTTAATTTTGGCATGTGTTTGAGGTTTTGAGGTATGTTCTTTGAAGAACTTTAAAAAACGTACATTCTGGTTTAGCAATGAAGCGTAGTCGAGAGTCGAGCTTAAGGTATATCGTTTAAAAAGTTATAACAAAGGTGTTATACAAAGAAATCTAAAGTTGCAAAAGAAATTAGCATTCATACTAAAAGTCACTTTCATGTAATAATTTGGCTTCCTAGGGTAATTTAGGCAGGGTGTTTGAGGTATCTCTTTCGCACAACAACTCTGAAATACTTACATTCTGGTGTAGCAATAAAGCGTAGTCGAGCTTAGGTATAATGCGTTTTAAGTGTTATAACAAGAAATCTAAAGTTAAAAGAATTAGCATTCATACTAAATAGCTTTCATGTAATAATTTGGACTCTAGATAATTTAGGCAGGTGATTTGAGGTATCTTCTTTAAAGACTCTAAAATACTTACATTCTGGTGTAGCAAAAGCGTAGTCGGAGCTTCGGTATATCGTTTTAAGTGTTCTAACAAGAAATTAAAGTTGAAAAAATTAGAAATCATACTAAATCCACTTCATGTAATTTGGACTCCTAGGTAATTTAGGCAGGTGTTTGGGAAGTTATCTTCTTTGAAGAACTCTAAAATTACTTACATTCTGGTGTCGCAATAAAAGCGTAGTCGAGCTTAGGTATATCGTTTTCAGTGTTCAAAGAATCTAAAGTTGAAAAATTTAGCTTCATACTAAAATACTTCAGTAATAATTTCCGATCCCTAGGTAATTTCAGGCAGGTTATTGAAGGTATCCTTATTGAAGACTCTAATACTTACTTCTGGGTGTAGCAATAAAGCGTAGTCGAGCTTAGGTTATCGTTTTAATGTTATAACAAGAAATTTAAAGTTGAAAAATTAGCATTCATACTAAATAATTTTCATGTAATAATTTGGGACTCCTGGTATTTTAGGCAGGTTTTCGTGAGGTTAGTTGTTTGATATTGTTCTTGTGTGGGAAAAATTTGTTGTTTGTTTGTTGCTAGCTCTTATAGTAATACTTTATTTGGTGTAGCATCTTTATAGGTGGTCGAGCTTAGGTATTATCGTTTTAAGTGTTTATAACAAAATTTAAAGTTGAAAAATTAGCATTCATACTAAAATCATTTCATGTAATTAATTTGGCCTCCTAGGTAATTTAGGCAGGTTGTTTGAGGTATATTCTTGAAGAATCTAAATACTTATTGGCTGGTGTAGCAATAAGCGTAGTCGAGCTTAGGTATATGGTTTTATGTGTAATAGAAAATAAATCTAAATTTGAAAAAAATTAGCATTCATGCTTAAGGGTATATTTTTTTTCATGTAATAATTTGGCTCCTAGGTAATTTTAGCATCAGGATTTGAGGTATCTTCTTTGACGACTCTAAAAGATTACTTACATTCTGGTGTGTAAAGCGGTAGTCGAGTTCTTAGGGTATATCGTTTTAAGTGTTTATAACAAAGAAATCAAAAGTTGAAAAATTTAGCATTCATATAATCACTTTCATGTAATATTTTGGGGACTTTAGGTATTTATGTTTAGGTGGGTTGTATGTTAACGTTAGTCTCTTTGGTGACTCTAAAATCTTTATTCTGGGTGTAGCAATAAAGGTAGTCGTAGCTTTAGGTATAATCGTTTTAAGTGTTATAACAAAGGAATCTAAAGTTGAAGATAAATTGGGCATGTCATACTTAAATCTTTTCATGTAATATTATTTGGACTCTCTAGGTTAATTTTAGGGCAGGTTTGTGAGGTATCTTCTTTGAAGAACTTTGAAAATACTTACATTCTGGTTAGCAGATCAAGGTAGTCGAGCCTTAGGTATAGTCGTTGTTTAGTAGGTTGTTATAAAAGAAATTTAGTTGAAAAAATTAGCTTCATCACAAAATCACTTTCATGTATAATTTGGACTCCTAGGTAATTTAGGCAGGTGTTTGAGGTATCTTGCTTTTGAGAACAGCTAAAGATATTTCTGCTCTGGTGTAGTCATAGGGCGGTTTCGAGCTTAGGTATTATGAGTCGTTTTTAGGTGTTATTAACGAGTTAAAGTTGTAAAATTTCCTATCGAGGTATTTAATACTTTCTGTATAATTTGGACTCTATGTATTTAGAAGGCAGGTTTTTTTTGAGGTATGTTTTCTTTAAGGAACTCTAAAATACTTACATTCTGGTGTGCAAAGTAAAGCGTAGTCGAGCTTAGGTACAGGTCTATTTATAGTGTCTATAACATAGTAATCTAAAGTTAAAAAATTAGGCATTCAATAAATTAGCTTTTCATGTAATAATTTGTACTCCTAGATAATTTAGGCGGTGATTGAGTGTATCTCTTTAAGTAACTCTAAATACTTACGATTTTGAGTGTAGCGAATAAAGGTAAGTTCGATAGCTTGAGGTTACATTGTTGTGTTTAAGTGTTATACAAAGAAGATAGAACTGTTGCTAAGTGTTGAGAAAAATATTAGCTTCGATTGAACGTAAAATCACTTTCAATGTATATTTTGTCTCCTAGGTAATTTAGAGACAGGTGTTTGAGGTATCGTCTTTGAAGAACTCTCTAAAATACTTACATTTTGTGTAGCAATAAAGCGTAGTGAGCTTAGGTATATCGTTTTAAGTGTTATAACAAGAAATCTAAAGTTGAAAAATTAGAATTCATACTAAATAAATTTCATGTAATAATTTGGACTCTAGGTAATTTAAGGCAGGTGTTTTGAGGTATCTTCCTTTGAAGATCTAAAATACTGATACGATTCGTGGTGTGCATATAGGTAGTCTGAAGCTTAAGTATAGGGAATTGTCGTGGGAGGAATATTCTTAGGGCATGTTTAGGTTTATGTTGTAGGAAGGAAATGCTAGTATATGTTGTTTGTATATTATATTGATTTGTGGATAGTTTATCCTATATAATCTTTCTAAATTGTGAATAATTTTTGTGATCTCTCGCGTTAGGTTAGAAATGGTTTGTAGTGGGGTCCGGGTGATGGTTTTTTGTAACTGGTATTTATTTGGTTTTATGTTTTTTTCTGTGTAAGTATTCGTATGAGTAGTATGATAATCATTTACGACTTTGGTGTTGATGGCGGTAGATGCTTATATGGAGCTTAGGTGGTTGGAGTTGATAGTTTTTAAGTGTTGAGATTGAGTGTGTTGAATTAAGGTTTTGAGTTGTTGGGGGATTGTATGTTGTATGAATGATAGATCGTAATGTTTGTTAATGAATAGCAGTTCTTGAGCTTGATAATTGCTTCACTTCGAGTGGTATTTATGATTCTGGATACCGAGTGTTTGGTTATTTTGTGTCTAGTTCGTATTTGAGGTGTTAGTGAGGTTTATGTTCTGGGGTGGGTGTGAGAGTAGATGTCGTTTGATAGCTGGGTCTGGATAATTCTGGGTGTTATTGTTATATAGGATTTGCTGTGAGTGGCGTGTGTGAGCTGTTATGGGGGTATAGTTGTGGTTGTTTGACGCATGTTATAATGGATGGAGTGGTATTGGCTTATGGAGAAGTTTATTATTGTGAAAATAGTATAGGTGATTCTGATCTGAGTTATTTACTTTCTATTGGTGTGTATATGGATGATTTGTCTTATACTTGTGGCATTTAGTGATATATTGTGTATTGAGTTGTAGTGATGGTTAATTTTGGGATGTTTGTTCGTGTGTGTTATGGTTGACATGTTATGTCTGCTTCAAGGTATAGGCTTGTTGCTTTGGCTTGTGTTGGCGATAGATGGCGTAGTTATCGATGTCTTGGATATTTTGTATTTTGTGTTATAAGCTGTCTTTGTATATGTGTATTAGTGTGATGTATGTTATATTAAGCATTTTGTGTGGTGGTTGAGAGATCTTGATAAGTTAAAAAGAATCTATGCAGTTTGTATCGTAGGATATCGTAGGTGTAGTGATTTCTGATTTTTATAATGTAATGTGGTGGAGTGTGTATTCTTCTTAGGGCTATAGTGGTTAGTTAGGTTGTAGGTTGTTGTTTGTATCTGTAGTCTTCTGTTTTGATGGGTTGAATATTCTTTGTAGAATATATACTGTTTTTGTAGCTTATGTGGTAGTGCTCTTGCTGGTGTTTTATGGGGTATAGAATTGGTTGTAAGTTGCGTGTGCGTGAGTGTAAGTATGTAGTGTTTTAGTGGGGTGCCTGGTTTCGAGGTGTATGGGGGTGGCGGGTATGGTTTGCGAATTTTTGTAGTGGGGTGATATTGTTAGGGTATGTATGTGTTGGTGTGTGTTGAGAGATGATAGCGTGTGATAATGGGTGTATGATGATTATTCTTATTTCGATGTGAATGAAAGTTTTGGTTGTTGGGTCTGTGTGCTTCGCATTTAGAGTAGTATTGTTTGATGTGTAGGTGGTTGGTTGGTATGTTTGTGTTTGTTGGGTATATGGAGGTAATGTTTTCTAGTTGAGTGAGTTAATTTTGTTTCGTTGATGAGATAGTGTGCTCTGTGGAGAATTAGTGTATCGAGTTGATTGGTTTGTGTGGTTGTGGTGCGTGAAAGAGGTATGTTGAGTCGATGTTAGTGTTTAGATCGGGATTTATGGTGTTATGTGATGGTTGTTAGTATAATAGTAGATCATACTGAGGAGATGTTGAGAAAAATATTATGCATTTGTGCTATTTTATTAGTTCTTATAGTTGTTTTCTAGTTAATGGGTTTTGGATCTCTCTCTGTGATAGTTAATTGTGTTGCGCTAGGTGAGTGATTGATGTCTATGTTTTTTGTGTTAAGTACTTATAGTTTCTAATGTTTTTGTGCTAGGCGGTAGTGCTTGTCGTGTGGTTATAGCTTGTATATGTGGCAGTATTTGCTGAGGATGAGTTTAGTAGGTAGGTCTGTGGTTGTGGATTTGTGCTTGTGTTCGGTATTGTGATGTGTAGAGGTTGTGGGCGACGTTTGGTTGTGGTTGCTGTGGTGTTTTTGCGCGGGAATATATATAAGTAGTGTAAGAGTGTTGAGTGAAGGTTTATAGGGTTAATTGTATGTATCAGTGTTTCTGAGAATTTATTGTTTGAACTTCGTGAGATAGATTTGGTTGACTTGTAGTCGGTAGAAGTTTTATTGGTGTTTTTTCTCTCTAGGGTGATGGTAGTTGGTAATTTTGATGTCTTTCGAGTTATGTGAATATCGTTATAATAGATTGACATTATGTGGGTGATTGTCATATGGAAGCGTGTTATGGTCGGCTTAGGATATATGTATTTAAGTGTTATTACAAAGAATTAGCTAAAGTTGAGAAAGTTAGAATTCTTATATCTAATAGTGGTGCAATTCATGTGAATAATGTCTTGGAGCTCGTCTATGTGTAATTTTAGGGCAGTGTGTTTTGTAGTGTATTTCTTCTTGTGAGAACTATACTAATATTTTACTTTCCTGGTTGTAGCAGTAGAGAGCGTAGTTTGCGAAGCTTTAGTGTATATCGGGTTTTAAGTGTTGGTATACAAGAGTAATTTCATAGGTAGGAGTTGATAGAGGGATATTAGCATGATATCTTCATCGGGTTATTAATTGGTTTCATGGTATAAGGATATTGTGGTACTCTTAGGATATTTGTGAGGGCAGGTAGTTTGAGTGTTATCTCTTGAAGAACTCTTTTAATTGTTACATTTTTGGTGTAGCATAGTGCGTAGTCGGCTTAGGTATACCGAGTTCGTTTTGTAATAAGGTGTGTGTAGAAGATTTGGAATGCTAAAGTTGCAAAAGTATTTTTACGGTGTGTGCAGATACTAAAAGGTTACTTTCGTGCATGTAAGTAGATTTTGACTCTAGTATTTAGTGCTGTGTGTTTGAGGTTCTTCTTTTTGAAGAATCTCTTTATACTGCTTGGTTTGGGTGTAGGCAAGTAAAGCGTAGTCGGTTAGGTATGATTGTGTTTTCAGTGTTTATATAATGAATAGAATATCTAAAGTTTGGAAGATAAAATTACATTATCTTAAAGTCACTTTATGTAATTAGATTTCGATTCTCCCTAAGGGTGAAATTTTGGCAGGTATCCTTGAGGATATCCTTATTTTGAAGAATCTAAAATTACTTAATTCTGGTGTAGCACCTACAGAGCGGTGTCGTAGATTGATTAGGATTGGGTTTATATTAGTGTTATATGGTAAAGATACTAAAGAAAAATTAGCTAGTTTAGGTATCCTACATGTTATATGCTTCTTCTGTACTGAATTGTGTATCCGTGAGTTTTAATGGTGGGTAGGGCGATGTGTTGTGTGAATTTGTTTGGGCGATTATGGTTGATGTATGCTGTAGTTATCTTGGTATAGGAGTCTGAATAATGTAAACGTTATCATTCTTGGTGAATTTGAATAATAGCGTAGTGCTCGAGGTCTTAGGTATCACTTCGTGGTTTAAGTGTTATAGAAAGATTATCTTAACTTGAAAAATTATCTGATGTCATACTAAATCACTTTCATGTATAATTTGGACTCCTAGGTAATTTTAGGCAGGTATTTGAGGTAATGTTCTTTGAAAGTAAACTCTAAATACTTTACATAGCAAATAAAAAAAAGCGTAGTCGAGTTAGGTTATGGTTTTAAGTGTTATGAAGTTTACAGAGATTTCTAGATGTTGAAAACGAATTTAAGCATTATGACTAAATCAACTGTTCATGTAAAATTTTGGACTCCTGGTACGTTTGGCGAGGTTTTGAGTGTATTTCTTTTGAAGAATCTAAAATACTTTACTTTCTGTGCTAGGTAATAATGCGTAGTGAGTAGGTATATGTCGTTTTTAGTTGTATATTGAGGTTATAATATCTAAGTTGAAAAATTAGCATTCATTCTAAATCTTTTTCATGTAATAATTTTGGACTCCTAGGTAATTTAGGCAGGTATTTGAGGTATCTTTCTTTTTGGAAGAGACTTGATTAGAAATAATATTATTCTTGTGTGTATGCAATAAAGCTGTAGTCGAGCTTAGGTATATGGTTATTAAGTGTTTATTAACAAGAAATCATAAGTTGAAAATTGCATTCTCATTGATAATATCACTTTCATGTAATAATTTTTGGACTTCTAGGTAATTTAGGCCGGTTGTTAAGGTATCTTTTTGATGAACTCGTAAAATATCTTATTGCTGGTGTGCAATAAAGCGTAGGTCCGTGAGCCTAGGTTTTCGTTTTTATTCAGGTTTGATATAGTGTAAAGAAATCTAAAGTTGAATAAAATTTTTTAAAGCATTCATTCAAAATCTTTTTTCGCATGTTAATTTGGGGGACTTCCTAGGTAATTTAGGCAGTGTGTTTGAGGTATCTTTCTTTGAAGTATCTGAAATGTATACGTACATTTCTTGCGTGTAGCAGATAAAGCGTAGTGGTTTGAGGTATATTACGTTTTTTGGTGTTTTATGAGGCAGAAGAATCTTTAGTGAAGATTGAAAAATTTAGCATTTTTCATACTTGTGCGTAAATCATTTCATGTATATATGTTTGGCGATCTAGGGTTATTTAGGCGGTGTGTTTGGTATCTTCTTTGAATGACAGTATTAGAGTATTCTTACTTTTGGTGTAGCATAAGGTAGTCCGAGCTTAGGTTACGGTTTTAGGTGTTATTAGACATAAGGAATATAAGTGTGAAGATAAATTTGCATTTCAATATTAATTATCACTTCATGTAATAATTTGACGTCCTATATAATTCTATAGATCATGTTTTTTAAGGTATTTATTTAAAGAACTCGTAAGAAACTATATATGTCTGGTGTGAGCAATAACGTAGTCGAGGCTTGAGGTCTAGCTAGTTTTTAAGTGCGTAAGTATGAAAAAGAAATCTAGAAGTTGAAAAAATTAGCATTCTGATCATAAGTCAGTTTCATGGTAATTAGTTTGACTCAAGGATAGAGTTGTGATGGGTCGGTGTTTGTGGGTGATCTGTGTGTGTGAAGAAGGTGTTTCAGTAATAACTTTTACATATTCTGGTGGTATGGCAGTCAAAAAGGGTAGTGGCTTAAGTATATGTCGTTTTAAGTGTATATCAAATGATACATTAAAGTTTGAAAAAGTTAGCGATTCATACTGAGGAATTAAGTTTATGTAGATAATTGGAGCTCCTTAGGTAATTTAGGCCAGGTATTTGAGGGTATCTCTTGAGAGAACTTAAAATACTTAGATTTACTGGTGTAGCAAATAAGCGTAGTCGAGCTTTAGGTATGGTGTTGTTAAGGTTGGGTTAAACGAAGTAGTATCTAGAGTTGAAGAGTAAATTTTAAGCATCAATTTCTAAAGTCTTTTCATTGGTTATGAGGATTTGGTAGCTCCTGAGGTGAATTTAGGCAGGTATTGTGAGGTTATGTTCTTTGAGAACTCTAAATATTTACAAGTTCTGGTGTGACGACAACGGTGTAAAAGCGTCAGTCGAGCTTGGGGTATAGGGGTGTGGTCGTTTTAAGTGTTATACTAAAGAATCTTAAGTTGAAAAATTAGCATTCATATATAATCACTTCATGTAATTAATTTGGACTTCTAGTGTTATTGGGTTAGGGGGGGGGCAGGTGGTTTGAAGGTTTTTTTGAAGAGTTGATCTTCTAAAATCTTACAATTCTAGTGTAGCATAAGGGTAGTCTCTGGGAGGCTTTTAGGTTTTTGTGGTTTATTGTTAGAGTGTTGTTATAATAAATGTAAATGTAAATTGAATAAATAGATGGGGGTATTCTTTTATGTCGTTGGTGCAATTTTTCTATGTAATTAATTTGGACTGCTTCAAGGTATTTTAGGCAGGTGTTTGAGGTATTCTCTTTTGAAGAACTCTAGAATACTCTACATTCTGGTGTAGCAATGAGATGAAGCGTTTAGTCTTAGGTAAATGAGTTCGTTTTAGTGTTATAGAAAATGACAGTTCTAGGTGGGGTGTTTGATAGTTGAAAAAATTGCATTCATACTAGAGTCCGCTTTCATGTAATAATCTTGGACTCTAGGGAATTTTAGTTGCAGGTGTTTGAGGTTCTTGTGTTGAAAACGACTAAAATATCGTATTGCGTTGGTGTACGGCATAGTGAATAATGCGTATTGTCCGAAGTCTATAGGTATATGGCTTCGTTTTTAGGTGTTTATGTAAAGTAAGGTCTAGAGTTGAGGAAAAGTTGTGCATTCATCTTCACGCTGTGTTTGTAAGGTGTGTGGGAACTCCTATGTATTTGGCAGGTGTGTGTATCTACTTATAGAGGGTGGCTAAAACTTCATTGTGGCTAGTAGCCAATCACAAGCGTAGCTGCGAGGCTTAGGTATATTGTTTTAAGTGTTTATAAGCATAGAATCTAAAGTTGAAGACAAATTTGCATTTCTCATTCTAATATCGTGAGCTCATGTTATTTAATTCTTGGACTTCCTATAGGGCTAATGATGTTAGGCTTTTTTGAGTTGTGGTTGTGGGAATTCTTCTAAAATACTTTGACATTTCTGGAGTGGTAGATAAAGCGTTAGTTTGAGCTTCAGGTATATTCGTTTATAAGTGTTAAACAAATAAATCATAGTTTGAAAAAATTAGCATTACATTTCTAAAGTCTTTTTCATGTAATAATTTTGGACATTCTAAGGTAATGTTAGGAAGATTTTAGTGTAAATCTTTTTGAAGAACTTAAAATAATTACATTTCTGGTGTAGCTTTATAAAGCGTCACGTCGCTTATATTCGCTTTTGAAGTTCTACTCCACATTTATATAGAGTCTGCAGACACACATTAGCTTCATACTAAATCACTTTCAGTAATATTACTGGAGGTATTTTAGCGCAGGTATTCTGATATTATTCTTTATATTAACATATCTTACATTCTGGTGAGGCCATCAGCGTGTCGACTTGAGTGATAGCCATTTGCGTATTGTAAGCTTAGATATGTATGGAAAGAAATGCTAAAGTTGCAACAAATTTAGCTATTGCGATGGCAAAATCTTTTGTTCATGTAAGTCATTTGGTGATCTTACCATAAGGTATTTAGGTGCAGGGTGTTTGAGGCTATCTTTCTTTGAGAAAGTAGGAATACTGTAAATTCTCGGTGTGGCAAATAAAGCGTGTCTGAGTGCTTAGGTATATCCGTTTTTAGGTGTGTATACGGGGACAGTCTAGGAGTGGGAGAAAAGTTAGTCATATTCATACTAATCACTTTATGGTAATATATTGGACTCGTAGGTATTTAGGAGAAGGTTTTGAGGGTATTTCTCTTCTGAAGACGCTAAATAGAATCACTCTCTGCTGGTAGTCAGCAGGTTACAAGCGTTAGGTCGGGCTTAGGTAATCAAGGGTTCGTTGTTAGTGTGTGTGTAAAAGAGATATCTAGAAGTGAAAAATTAGCATCAGTAGGAAACATCTTTGTGTCATCGTACTATGTTGGACTGCGTAGAAGGTTATTAAGGTGTAGGTGTTTGAGGGTATCTTCTATTTGAAGGAACGTGCCTAAAAATCACTTAGATTCTGGTGTAGATTTTGCTTTCGGCATCTTAGGATATTACATAGGGTGGGAAAATATTCTCGCTTTGATATTCCACTAGGGTATACAGCTTGACAGAGGAAATTTATCAGTTCATTTACTAAATCACTTTCAGTGTATAATCTTGGACTCTAGGTAATTAGGCAGTGTTTGAAGGTATTTCTTGAGAACATAAAAATACTTACTTTCCTGAGTTGCAATAAAGCGTAGTGAGCTTAGGTAAACTCGTTTAGGTGTTTTATACAGTGACCGGTTGAAGGAAATATATAGTTGGAAAATTTGTGCATTTCATATTAAATCACTTTCAAGTAATAATTTGGACTCTTTTAGGTAATTTCGGCGAGGTGTTTGAGGTAGTTTCTTTGAGAACGTGCTAAAATACTTACATTTATGGTGTTAGCATAAAGGCGTAGTAGAGATGTTAGGTATTCGTTTTTGGTATTAGTGTATAAAAGAAATCTTAAGTTGAAAAATTAGCATTCATACTATCACTTTCATGTAATAATTTGGACTCCTAGGAAATTTAGGCAGGTGTTTGAGGTATTTCTTTGAGAACTTTAAAATACTTACATTCTGTGACAATAAGGTAGTTCGAGCTTAGGTAATAATGTTTTAAAGTGTTATAACCAAAGAATCTATCAAGGTGAAAAATAAGCATTCCTAGTACTAAGATCTTATATTTCATGTAATTTTGGCACTCCTAGGTAATTTGGCAGGGTTATTGTTCGTGAGGTATTTCTTTGAAGATCCTAAATACTTCATTCTGTGTAGAAATAAAGTCGTAGTCGTAGTTAGGTATACTCGTTTTAAGTTTGTTATAACAGAAATTAAAGTTGAAAAAATTTGCATTCATACTAAGTTCTTTTTCATGTAATAGTTTGGAACTCCCTAGCGCTAATCCCGGTTGTGAGCTGTTTGTTTGAAGGTATCCTCTTTGAAGAAAATCTAAATACTTACTTCTGTGTGTACATAAAAGCGTAGTCGACTTAGGTATATCGTTTTAGTTGTTATTGTGTATTAACAAAGAAATCTAAAGTTGACAAAATTAGCATTCATACTAATCCATTTCATGTAATAATTTGGAGTCTATGTACGGGTTTCGTGTTTTGAGTGTGCAGGTATTTGGGTATCTTCTTTGAAACTCTAAATACTTATTTTGGTGTTTTTATATGTTTTAAGTGTTATAAACAAAGAAATCTAAAGTTGAAAAAATTAGCTATCATATTAAATCACTTTCATGTAATATTTGGACTCCTAGGTAATTTGGCAGGTTGAATCTTCTTAATTACTCTAAAATACTTGGTGACTTCTGGTGCGCAGGGTGGAAAGCGTGTCAGATAGATTTCTTATAATCATTATTACAAGATGTTATATCAAAGAAATTTAAAAGTTGAAAAAATGTGAGCATTCATATAAATCAACTTTCATATAAATCATTTGGACTCTGGTTAATTTTTAGGCAGGTATTTGAGGTATCTTCTTTGAAGAACTCTAAAATACTTACATTTTGGTGTAGCATAAGCGTGTCGATGCTTAAAGGTAATAATGTTTTAAGTGTTATACACAAAGAATTCTAAAGTTGAAAAAATTAGCTATACTACAAGATCACTTGTCATGTTATTTGGTATAGTAATTTAGCGGGGAGGGTGTATATGAGGTATCTTGAATGAACTCTGAAAATACTTACTTCTGTGTGCAATAAAGACGTAGTCGAGCTAAGTATATGTTTCAGGAGTGTTATTACAAAGAATATAAGTTGAAAAATTAGCATCATATAATCACTTTCATGTAATTAATTTCGACTCTATATAATTTAAGGCAAGGTATTTGAGGTATCTTATTTGAAGAACTCTAAATACTTTACATTCTGGTGTAGCATAAAGCGTAGTCGAGCTTAGGTATATCGTTTTAAGTGTTATATAAAAGAAAATCTAAAGTTGAAAAATTAGCATTCATCCTAAATCTCTTTCATAAATTAATTTGGACTCCTAGGTATTTAGGCAGGTGTTTGAAGGTATTCTTTGAAGAACTCTAAAATACTTACATTCTGGTGTAGCAATAAAGCGTAGTCGAGCTTAGGTATATCGTTTTAAGTGTTATAACAAAGAAATCTAAAGTTGAAAAAATTAGCATTCATACTAAATCACTTTCATGTAATATTTGGACTCTAGGTTTAAGGCAGGTATTTTGAAGGTATTTTCTTTGAAGACTCTAAATACTTTTACAGGTTTTGTGTAGCAATAAGCGTAAGTCGAGCTTTAGGTATATCGGTTTTAAGTGTTTATAACAAGAATCTATAAAGTTGAAAAATTAGATTCATACTAAATCACTTTCATGTAATAATTTGGACTTCTAGGTAATTTAGGCAGGTGTTTGAGGTATCTTCTTTGAGAACTCTAAAATACTTAATCTGGTGTAGCAATAAAGCGTGTCGAGCTTCGGTATATCGGTTTTTAAGTGAGTTATACTACAAAGAATCTAAAGTTGAAAAAATTAGCATTCATACTAAATCTTTTTCATGTAATAATTTGGAATCCTAGGTAATTTAGGCAGGTGTTTGATGTATCTTCTTTGAAAAACTCTAAAATACTTACATTCTGGTGTAGCAATAAAGCGTAGTCGAGCTTAGGTATATCGTTTTAAGTGTTATAACAAAGAAATCTAAAGTTGAAAAAATTAGCATTCATACTAAATCACTTTCATGTAATAATTTGGACTTCCTAGTA
>JABUQX010028897.1:0-2500 GCA_015478945.1 Trachelipus rathkii
TATAA
Organism: Trachelipus rathkii; assembly: GCA_015478945.1. NCBI lineage: Eukaryota > Metazoa > Arthropoda > Malacostraca > Isopoda > Trachelipodidae > Trachelipus > Trachelipus rathkii. Next base: position 6 of record JABUQX010028897.1, read on the forward strand.
TATATAATTAGCGTTTTAATTTAATAACAGTCGATTATATTATATTATTATATTATTATTATTACTATTATTATTATATTATTATTATTATTATTATTATTATTTATTATTATTATATTATTATTATATTATTACTGTTACGATTTTTTAACGATGATGGCCATTATTATATTTATTATATTATTATTATTATTATTATAGAAAATTTTTATTATTATTGATTAGTTATTTATTATTATTATTAAGTTTTTACTTTTTAACTTCCAATTCTCTGAATAATTTCTTCTGATTTTAATTTAATTTTCTTAATACTATTCTAGAAAATAGTTTGCAAAGAAAGTAAGAGGCATATTTATATTTTATTAGTTTCTGACCGGTTTCGTCCGTAAACGTCGGACATCTTCAGAGTTTGGAAATTAACTTTTGAATGAATATGGAAAATAAGATTTAAAAAATAAAATAAAAACAATTGAATAGTTTAGTATTTCATATTATATTTAATTTAAGTGACAATACTTTTTGAACTTATGTTAATGTCTGGTTTTAGATGTTTTAGTAAGTAGCCTCAGCTATTTTCAGTGTTTTGAGCTTCGCATGAGGAGTGTAAAATTTTGAATGACTGTGAGATATCAGGTATTAGTTGTTTTGTTAGTTCATGAATAAATGTTCGTAATTTTACTAGCCGTTTAAAGCGAGTGTTGGTATGCCTATCTGTTGAATCTATTAGTCGTGTAACCAATACGTCGAGCTGTACAGTCAGACATGCGGTATCAATGGTGAATGGCTGACATCGTCCTTAGAAGTATATAAGAATTCAATTGGTTATACACTAAATACAATTTATACACTAAATTGTGCTCGGATTGGAAATCTTTGATGTTGAAGTTCAAAGAGTTAAACAGAATCTGATCAACTGTAACCACCCTTTAAATTTAACGGAAAAAAAATAAATAAAACCATCAGGCAACTCTATAAAAACAGACAATACGAATAATAACTCTGAAAGCATTAAAATTTTATTTTTTAAAACTTTTAATATGCAAAAGACTTTGATAAAGAGGAAAAAATGTCTACGCGGGCCATTATTAACAACCGCATCATTGTAAATCGACCGATATAGTAACAAAAACCACAGGTTAAACTGATACCACAAACAAGAAAACTTTCTTCCTGCTTCTCTACTAAGGATACCCTTTCAGTTAATCACCATGTCGTGTACCAATTCACATGTCCCGAGTCTGGACTGTTAGTTCGACGTATATTGTACAACGGACCTAATAGATTAAGCAGATAGGTGCATACCAACAACCGCTTTAAACCTTAGTAAAATTATACGGAACATTTATTCATTGAACATAACAAAACAACCATGCCTGATATCACACAGTCATTCAAATTTTTACACTTCTCATGCGAAGCTCAAAAACTGAAAATAGCTGAGGCTTACTACATAAAACATCTTAAACCCAGACATTAACATAAAGTTCAACTTATTGTCACTTATAATTAAATATAATATGAAATACTAAAATTTAAAATCTAATTTTTAATTTTAATTTTTTAAATCTTGTCTTATATAATTCATTCAAATGTTAGATTCGAATACCTCTGAATATGTCCGAGGTTTACGGATAAAAACCGGTCAGAAACTAATAAATATAAATATGCCTCTTACTTTCTTTGCAAACTATTTTCTAGAATAGTATTAAGAAAATTAAATTACAATCAGAAGAAATTATTCAGAGAATTGGAAGTTAAAAGTAAAACTTATATTAAAACAAAAGCTGACATAGAATTTTTATATTATTATTATTATTATAATTTACGATGATTTTTTATTAAAGATTATTATTATATATTATTATTATTATTATATTATTATTATGATTATGATTATTATGATTATTATTATATTATGATGATTTTTATTATTTTTATTATTATTATTATTATTATTATTATTATTATTATTATTATTATTATTATTATTATTATTATTATTATTATTATTATTATTATTATTATTATTATTATTACGATATTATTATTATTATTATTATTATTATTATTATTATTATTATTATTATTTTATTATTATTAAAATAATAATATTACAAACTTTTTGCATTGCGAATATTTTTATTATATTTTATGATTTTATTAATTAAAATAAATCCTTTTTTTTATTACGATTATTATTATTATTATTATTATTATTATTATTATATTATTATTATTATTATTATTACGATGATTTTTATTACGATTATTATTATTATTATTATTATTATTATTATTATTATTATTATTATTATTATTATTATTATTATTATTATTATTATTATTATTATTATTATTATTATTATTATTATTATTATTTATTATTATTATTTATTATTATTATTATATGAGTACAACGTATCTGACGGCAAGTTCTATATTTTTCAAGGGACTAAATGTCAGGACCGAACCAGGAACTAGATACTGGCACTACA
>JABUQX010028897.1:7500-12500 GCA_015478945.1 Trachelipus rathkii
CTTGCAAGTACTTTGCAAATTTTCAAGTACAAAAGGTACAAGTACAAGTATAAATACACTGGGTTTTAGATACTGCAAGTACAAGTACTTCAAAAAAATGTACTAAGTACAAGTACAAGTACTTGAACCCAAGCCTGATATATAGCACCTATATTGCTATACGGTGCAGAGACATGGAGTACTACCAAGAGACTTGAAAGTAGGATGCGGGCAACGGAGATTAAGATCTTGCGAGCAATGATTGGAAAGACTAAGAAAGATAGGAATGAAAGAGTTAGAAGAGAAGTTGGAGTGACACTTTTGGTAAAGAGGATGAACGCAGCAAGAATCGGATGGTGGGGACACCTAGAAAGGATGCAGATGGACAGGTTGACGAAGAGAAGATGGGAGTGGACGCCGGACGGAAGAAGACACAGAGGAAGGCCAAGGAAGAGATGGAGAGAGACTGTGCAGGATTCGTTGAAGAGATGTGAGCTGCCATTACGATGGAGGAAATACAAGGAAAAGCTGTGGGAAGATAGAGCCGAGTGGAGACGCCTGTTGCGTAGGCTCACAGGTCGTGGTTTTATTGGAAGACCATGACCTTTCTGGGTAGGACAGTAATATATATATAATAATATATATATATATAATATATATTATATATATATATATATTATAATATACTATATATATAATATATAATATATAATATATATATATATAACTATATATATATATATAATATTAATATATATATATATTATATATATATAATATATATATATAATATAATTGTAAGTAAAACAATTTTTTCTCATCGCAGTTCAATTACAAAAAAACCCCCCCCCACCATTTAGATAATGGCTTCACGAAGTTGGCAACGCCCTGGTGCCTGGAAGTTTAAGCATTTGATCCATTCAAATGATTTCTTATCTGGAAGCCCCAATAGAGAGTTTCCGTCTGTTAATTCTTCCAAAGAAGAAGATAAAGAGAGAAACTGATATAAAATAAAAAAATAAAATAAAAAATTTCAAATATTATTATTATTCATTGAAAAATTAAAGTGTAAGTAAAAAAAATTACTCGAAATGACTTCTTGTCTACGTCCCTTATAATACCTTTTGTAAAATATTTTTCAATTTATACATTTTTATAATTTTGTCATAACCTAACCTAACCTAACCTAATTTAATCTAACCTACACCACTGAGTATTACACCCTAACTGGCGAGTGCCGTTCATCTAGAAGGGAACTATCTAAGTAATTTCCCTCTACCCAAGGAATCAGAACGGAGGAATCGAACCCCGTACTCTGTGCTCTTAACCAATTGTAGCCAGGGTACGCGGCAGATATTCCCATATAAAAAATAATTTAAATCACCTTATAAGGAAATTTATAAAAATAAATATTTCTTCTTAAATGACGGAAAGAGAAAATGACAATTCGCTGGAAAAGATCAAAGTATAATCGATTTAGTTATTACTATATCCAATATACATATAAATAAACATAATAAATAATATAATATAAATATTAATATTAAATATAATACAATAAAATAATATAATATATATTATAGTAATAATATAACATAATATAGATATAATGATATGGTAGTTGAATATGTTATTAAATACAATATATATGGTGATTTGAGGGGTGGGACTTGCGATTGTACCAGAAGGGCGATTTATTCGTATCAGCATAAAAATAGAACTTAATTAAAAGGTGAGAAAGGATTGTGTTAAGTAAGGTGTGTGTATTGTGTATTTATTTTGTGTATATCGCGAATGATGGCGTGTACTTTTAACGTATTTAAAGCGACAAGGAGTTCCTGACTCTTCGATAAAACAAATTATGATTGATACGGTTGTGGTGTTTGTTGTTTTAAAGTTACATGCTACATAAGGCTCAAGAGGGATGTGTTATTGTGAATGTTTCCATAAAATATGAGGGAATGTAGATCGAAAAATTAAATGAGTAACACAATAAGTTAATACAATGTATTAGTACGAAAGTGTATTGTGAAATTTATAGCGGATTTCAATAAGAGCCGCAAACATAAAAACAAAATTAAACAGTGGTTCCGGAGCCGGAGCCTGTGAAGCTCATCATAAATTATTAGAATGATTAAACTACGGAGCAGATCTTTAAATTACTAAAGCTAGTCTCTTTTTTATAAATGGAGCAGAAATCCAAGTAAGGGACCGGCAAATAATAAACGTTAGGGGTGGGGTTTTTGGTGGAGCTTGCGTAGTAGGCGGGCCTTATGGTTGATATAGACGAGTTCATAATTCGTAGTGATTATCCATTATTAAAGGCAATTATCGCTGCATAAGCGTATCGTGATACAAGAATCGGACTCCACGAGTCGTAAAATAGGGATACAGGGTCTCGATTCCTAAAAAAAAAAAAACTCTAAAGAAACTCTCCCTTATCCTTATATATATATATATTTATAATTTTATAGTTAATAATATATAATATATAATAAGTATATAATATTTATATATATATATAGGTAGATTATATATTATATATAGGTATATATAGTTATATATGATATATTATATATAATATATATATAATATAAATATATATATATATTAATAATATATATATATATATATATATTTCGTGTAGTGGGTTATGTTGTTTTGGCTGGATTGTTGTGGTGTTGTATGGTTGGTTGGTTAGTTTGATTGTGGAGTTTAGTTCGTGGTATTTAGTATAGTTGAATAGTGTTCGTGTTTCAAATAGCTTGTCGTTTGTACAATAGTTTTTTACGAAATGAAGGCAAATTTAATAATACTCGATAGTATTAGTCACATTAGTGTTCAATATTGGGTGTTTTTTAAAATACTCCGTTTTACATAAAATCAATCTCTTTATTTTTATTTTTTCTGCTTTTTCACTCCAAAGTTTGATCGATAAATTTCTAAATGCATAGAATACTGGCTGTCAGATAAATATATATGATTTATATATACATATATATATATATATATAATATACTATATATATATATATATATATATATATATATATATATATATATATATTATAATATATATATATATATATATATATATATATAATATATTATATATATATGATTATATATATATATATATATAATATATATATATAATGAAATATATATATATATAATATATATATAAATATATATATATATATATTATATATATAATATATATAATAGTATATATATAATAAGTTATATATTATAATAATATAATATATATATATATATTATATATATATATATTATTAATAATAGATATCAGCCTCTATACGGCCCCTCACATATTGGGTGGGCGCCGTGGGGAGCAAATAAACATGCACCGGAAAGTAAACATAGTTAAATAGAAAATACATCGACATAATCGGAAAGGAAACACCCATATCCCCCCCCCCCCTTCATACCGTTAGTAAGAGAACGCGAAGCCAAAAAAATATCTGCCTAGAGCTCACATAGATACCGCGATATACCATCCAACTGTGGTACTCTTTCAATTGGTAAGGTTCATCCCTGGGACAGCGCACACACGAATAGCCCCGCTCACAAACCAGCCGCCTTCCTCCTATACTGCCACGCTTTTGATCTCGGCTTGTGCTAAATTTAGCATTCCCTTTCCCCATCTCAACGCACTTTACTGACTCAATCCACTTTCTCTCTGGTCTTGCAGCCGGTCGGTTCCCAGCCACACTCAACTCACTAATACATCCGCTTAACCAACCGACTATCAATCCCATCCTTTCCATATGCCAAACCAATCCTAATTTAATTTCCAATTTATCTCATCATTTACGTCTTCTCACACCACACAACTCTCCTAATCATTCATTATTATTTTAATCAAATTTTTCTCACACCTAACCACGCCCCTAAAGCATTTTCCGTCTGAACGATTGCATTAACCTTAGATCAATTGCCCTTATCCCAACAACCATAGTTTCACTGCTATACATTAACATAATACCCACATGCAGAACAGTCCAGCTGCAATCACCAAAGATTAATTGCTCCTTCCACCTTCCTACCACTTGCAACTTCCCTACACAATATATATAGTATATATATATATATATATATTATATATATAGTATATTTATTATATATATATAATTAGTATATATATAATATATATATATTATATGTATAGTATAAATTTATTATATAGTAAATATATAATATATATATAATTAGTAAGGGACGATTCCAAATTTCCAGCCGAGCCGATTCCGATACCAGTCAAAAGTGCCGATTCCGAATCCGAATCGAATTCCGATTCCAATCCTTCTAAATAAATATTATATTATTATATATACTATTATATATAATAGATATATATATATTATATTATATATTATATTATATATATATATGATATATAGTATATATATATTAGTATATAATTAAGGTGATTATAAATGCATTATGTTTGCCATTATATAACCTTTATAAATTAATTGTTATAATTGAATTCTCTTTATATTTTATCTTTGCTAAAGAATAATTAGTTAACTAGAAACGCTTTTTATTTTAATTTAACGCAGCTGAAAAATAATGATGCAATTTTTAAAAAAATCTTAACAAAACAATATGAACAATTTTTTCTTTTTGTTGTTTAAAAAAAAAATGTCCTTTCTTGTAATTTTACTAAAAGTAAGATCTTGAAGCAAAATTATCCTTATTATTTGTGGAGTTTAAATCATGGAGCCTTTAAGTTGGTAGGTGCAAAAACATCTAGATATTATCTCGTGTTCCCGTTCTGATGCATGTCCCCGATTTGTTTAGGAGAATAAATTGAATCCCCCAATTCTGAAGAGTCTTTCACTTACCACGTGAAAAGGGCGGAAGCTTGAAGTATTTTTCTAGCAATGACTACGCCAATGTATGCTGCCAGAAGGTTCCTTTATTCGATCACCACCATTGTAAAAGGGACTTTATGAATTTTTAAAAAGTTTTATATTTTTTAATATTGGCTGATTC